>KZ071875.1:29815-92627 GCA_002091845.1 Anopheles cracens | reverse complement strand
GTCGATCAGCTTCAGTCTCCCCGCCGGAGCCGCGTGCAATATGCCGTGTGGGCATCCTTCGTCCAGAGTAGGCCCAGTGAGTGAGTGAGTGAGTGCGTGAGCCCGCGAGCGTGTGAGGCAGTGCAGTAAGACCGAGCGAGCAATCAATCGCGCGTGTGAGTGAGTGAAAAAGTGAGAAATCAAATCGGAAACCGTCTCGCGATGGACGGCACGCTTGCAACGACGGTCGGGGGTGGTAGTGGTGGGGGTGGTGCAGGTGGTGTTCTGCTGCCCGATGCCGTCCTTGACAATCTGTACCAGAGTTACGCACTCAAGCAGAAGCGGGTCGCCTTCGTCTGCTATCTGATCGCTTCGATCCTGTTCGACATCTGGGCCATCGCCGTGCCGCAGGGCCAGAGCGTGGAGAGCATAGGTAGGTGTAATTGTAAAAATGAGCGCACAAACGGCACAGCAGAACGAAAGCAGTGCGAAGCCCAGCCCCCCCCGAAAAGGAAATTGTCTTCCCGATGAAATGAAGCTTAAGGAAAACCCCGTGAATCCCGTGAATTCGGTTTCCCCGCACGGGAACGGCGGAGTGGGATGAAGTTTTCTTATCACTCAAAACTTTTCCAATTATTATGCAATGCCTTGTGCGCGCAGGCTTGGCCCGTTGCGGCGGTTTAAAAACGGTTCAACCATCGAATGTAGGCCTTTTGATTAAAACGTAATAAAGTGGATTGGTTGGTTTAGCGCGCGGGCGGTTTATTTGTTTATTGTTCCTTCCTGGGCCTTATTACTTCCAAATTATGCTGGAGGCCTCAGTTCGAGACGAATGGGTTGTAAAATGAGCAGCTTTAAGTAGCTTCTAGAGAAAATTGGTGCGTTTAAAGAGGTTCGATTGCTTATGAGAAGAATAAGTAGAAGCGTTAGATGCCACAGAGTTTTGACGTTGATTGTTTCAATATGTCTTGTGTAGTTAAGAACCGAGGTATTAGTGAGTGGTTTATAATATTTCAGCATAAGCTAGTCTTATGAGATATACTGGAACACTTCTAGGAACAGACTTCTTCCATATTTTACATTTCTAATTTCTATGAAACTAGTTTTTGAACATGTTTCTAGTATTATTTTGTATGGGGTTTTCATCTGTACTGAGATACCTCATAATACTTCATTTAAAGCTAGTTTCGACACCTACATTTTAACACTCCTGTGTTGAATCTAAACGTATCGTTTCGTTAGGTATGTGAAAAATTCCTCTAAGCACATAAAACTGTCTATAAATAGTGCCTAGCAATCATGATAAGATCCACTTCCTCCACTTACCTTTCAGATGCTTTCATTAAACTGCTTGTATGACACAGCGTTCTTCAGCAAAGTTTCTTTTCCCGAACCGATCAATACGAAAGTAAATTGTATTTCTATTGCACTCCATTTACTCCTTGGCGGCGCACGGCGAGCGAAACGAAAAACTTTGTCTGAAAATCTCAAGCAAAACGCAGAACAGCGCGGCAAAAGCAACCATCAGCAAACTTGCAACTGCTGCACATGTAACACGTAATCTAATCGCCATCGTGTTTTTTTCTTATCTCCCAAACGCCACCCTCGTTCCAGCCGTCACCAGCGTGTTTCTCACCATCAACGTCGTCCTGGCGATCGTGTTGCGCTTCTGTGGGCGGGGCCGGTTCCGCGGCGTCATATGGGAGATTGCCCCACATTTGGCGTGGCTGCTCGCCATTAAGCAGCTCTTCCTGCAGCTCTTTCTTAAAGGTTCGGTCACACCGAGGTAAGTGTTTCTATGGTTGCCCGTTTTCCGTTCCGCGGGAAAAGCGAGCCGAGGACGAGGCGTGGGTTGTTTGTTCGCGTTCTGCCCTTCTACCCTGCCCGGTGTGTTTGTTTGCGAAGGCGTTGTTTGATCCCCCTCCCATACTGGTCCCATCCCCATTCTCCGAAGCCAGGAAATGCAGTCGACCGAACCAATCAAATCGATGCACGGGAATGGGTACGGCACGGGCTAAACTGTGTCGTTAGTGGCCGTGGAGTCAGTCAGGCAGGCTCTGGCTGCAGCGTGCACCGTAATGAAGCTGGCGTACATGGTGTCTGCTGCAAGGATGTCAGCAGGGAAGGACAAGACGTGTAGAGGAGTAGCAGAGGAGCAGATTCCTACGAATCGTCATTGTGTTGCACAAATAAGATTGTGTTCCGTGATTCCGATGGCGATGCTCCGAGTCGAGCTAACGAGAGCACACACGAGCTCTTAAGCGAGCCACAAAATCGGGTCAACTTTTGTGGATGGATAAGTGGCTTAAGAAAACAACAAGAACTCGTACCGCCTGCATGATGCTTTCTCCCCGCAATCCCAACTATGGCTTCAACGGCTCATCCAAAACACGTGTGAGGACTAAGTGGATGCTTCGAGAAACTATCTTCATTTGAAAGTAGCTTATTTCTGTACGCTGCTCCCCTTTTTCCCAGCCAATCCGCACAAAACCGAACGGAAATTGAAGGCCAATGGAAAATTATGTACACGAGTTTCTCCCCCAACGCCTCATAGTTAGCTTGATTTCGTCCCCAATTTCCTGTCAATCTATGTGGAACGAACTCCCGGTAAAGGTTCGTTCTGGAAAGTTCATTAACGTTAACTATAAATCGTAATTATGTCATCCTGTGCAGAACTTCATTTGATAGAGACCGACAGAACGTTAGGTACAATGTTATCAATTTACTTCTCCTTAGTAATATTTTATGGTGTTCCGTTTCGTTTCTTCCCACGTTCCGGTGCGGCTTCGCGCAGAGATTCGCTCGGCTGGGCGGTGTTGCTTAATTTTTTAGTATACGTGACCCTGCCGGTGCTGCTGAAGTACACCGGCATCCTGCTCGGGCTCGGTTCGTTCGCAACCTACGTCAATGCAATTATCGGGCTCGCCAAGAAGGAAAACTATTTTTGGGAGCAGGTAAGTTCAGATTTCAGCGCTGTGTTTCTTTCCCGAGTGCCCGCCGCTCTTTGGCGAGCGTCTGAAGAGCATCTTTAAAAATAAAATCATCTTGCCCCCGGGTGGCCCCCGTTCCGGGCCAATTGCAGTTTTATGTTCCACTAGCCTCGCTCGAGATGCGAGCTTGGAGGATCCATAACTCCCGCCGAGGGTACGGTCTGTAACGCTTGTTCTCTCGTTTCTCATAATAATGAAACATAAGTAAATAAACATGGCGGCAAGTTTTGACAAGCGATTGTCGTGCTGCCCGAACGGTGCGGGTGCGACCGGAGAGCTGAGATTCGAGCTGGTAAACGCCGGCACACCCCACTGTCAACGATCCGTTCGCGGGCGGCGCGATGTTGTTTCCGATGTCGCGCATCAAGCCGCTTAAGTAAGCAAAAAATGAAGAAAAAAACGCCACGGAATGGAAGCTTATACAGTGCAGTGCAGGAAATCATTCCAATAGAGTATGAATACGAATCTCGGTCTTTATATCGGACCCCACGTTTCGCATAATAATTACGTCATTTTCTTAAGCCCGCTTTCGATTTCTAATCGAAATTCGTTTGCACGCTCGGACAGATGGGTTTGTTTCTTCTTTTGCTTATTTTGCACCGTCCAGTTGGGAAGCGTAAACAGGATTCTGTTTCAGTTTCAAATGTCAAGCCGTTAACCAGATTTCCCGTGCAAGCGGCTTCACGTTCACCGACTCGTAACGTATTAGAATCCTTCCGAGGAAAATCAATCAAACGCGATCGAACGCTGGGGCTCGGCCTTTTTCCCGGTGGTTCGATTATTTGTTGAATCGGGCGGAGAGTGTGGAAAGGATTACATCTGTATTTTTCTATTGGGCGAACGCTTCTGTACACGGATGGTTTTTTTTATGAAATCTAATTTTCTTACCCTCGCTTTTGCACCACCAGGAACGGCTGCTGCTATCCGTGCTGCCCGAGCATGTTGCGGTTAAGATGCGTCAGGATCTCGGCTCCACCAGCTCGGAGCAGTTCAAGAAGATCTACATGAGTCGCCACGAAAACGTCAGGTAAGTTGCGCCTGAATGTAGGCAACACTTCGCTATAGTGTTAGTGTAACTGTCTTCTAAGACCCAATCCCAAAGCAGCCACAGGCGCTGCTTGTTTGCACGGCATGTTTGAGTGCTCGAGTCGCGCTTGTCGATTGCGTCATTCGAACAAAAAAAATATGATTGGAACAAAAAAACAGGCCTTATTGAAAGGGATTGGAGCGAAATCGTCGCAGGCTCGCAGGAAAATTCGACACGAAAACAAACAGCGCTCGGGGAGCCGGAAAATCGAAGAGCAAATCATAATAATGAAACATAAGTAAATAAACATGGCGGCAAGTTTTGACAAGCGATTGTCGTGCTGCCCGAACGGTGCGGGTGCGACCGGAGAGCTGAGATTCGAGCTGGTAAACGCCGGCACACCCCACTGTCAACGATCCGTTCGCGGGCGGCGCGATGTTGTTTCCGATGTCGCGCATCAAGCCGCTTAAGTAAGCAAAAAATGAAGAAAAAAACGCCACGGAATGGAAGCTTATACAGTGCAGTGCAGGAAATCATTCCAATAGAGTATGAATACGAATCTCGGTCTTTATATCGGACCCCACGTTTCGCATAATAATTACGTCATTTTCTTAAGCCCGCTTTCGATTTCTAATCGAAATTCGTTTGCACGCTCGGACAGATGGGTTTGTTTCTTCTTTTGCTTATTTTGCACCGTCCAGTTGGGAAGCGTAAACAGGATTCTGTTTCAGTTTCAAATGTCAAGCCGTTAACCAGATTTCCCGTGCAAGCGGCTTCACGTTCACCGACTCGTAACGTATTAGAATCCTTCCGAGGAAAATCAATCAAACGCGATCGAACGCTGGGGCTCGGCCTTTTTCCCGGTGGTTCGATTATTTGTTGAATCGGGCGGAGAGTGTGGAAAGGATTACATCTGTATTTTTCTATTGGGCGAACGCTTCTGTACACGGATGGTTTTTTTTTGATTTCATAGAAATTTCATTTCTTCCAGCAGAAGTAGCGAAATGTGAAGATTTTCCAAGAGAGATATATGAGGAGAAAAAGGACGACGGTGAAATCGTAAATATTTTCCAAACTTTTATTTCGTTTGGAATATTTTAGTTACTTCCCATACTTTTGTATACTTCAATCTGCAAAATTGTCTAATCATTCCGAAAGTTTGCAATCTGCACGACATGTCGCATTATTGAATACTTATTTGTATAACTTATTGTAGTGTTAATTGAGTATGTTTGTTGATCACTAATTATCATGAGTTCCGTGCCTTATTGACACATTACAAAACGTGTAAAGATCGTTCCGCACTTTTTTGTTTAGCATCGAATTCAGTTCAATTATAATGGCTAAAAGGTCCAGGTTAAGAGACGGTTGAACCATAATTTTAATATTACGATTTTATTATCCTTTCCCCAGAAGCGTCGGTCGCCCAATACAAAACAGCGTAATTTAATTAAACCAATCCAAAATTGTCACCAACCCAACGGATGCGTCAACCCTTTTCTTCCTGCAGCAATCTATATTTGGAAACGTGCTTTCGGTGCCTCCAACTCCAAACAACGTCGTGTTTTGCTCAGCACAGATTCCCCCCTCGAGGCACTGTCTCCGTGTAATCATCATTTGTCCGGAAAAGTTTTTGCAGGCAAGGCCCGGAACCCGGAAAGGCTAAGCTTAATTGAAGACTGTCCCAAACCGAACCGAAAAGCTCCTCTGGTTTTGGGAAAATCGCCGAAAGGGGCTGTGTGTGAAACAGTCACAGTTTTAAAAGGCTGTCCAGAAAAGCAGTCCGCAGGAGTAATGGAGGGTTTTTGGAAAAGGCGGATGCTGTTTATGCTTGCTTTTGGGACGGCCAATTTAGCAGAGAGTGAACCACGCACGTCCGCAACAGTCGTGGAGCAGGAAAACATCTGCCGCAGGGAAATGAAAGAGGAAATACGGCATACGCACACCGTAGCGGACGCTGTGCGAACGCATCTCGGTCTATTGTTTGTTTAATAAGTTACGGAGAGCAACAACACCAGCAGCACCGCTTTTGTCAAGCGGGCGAAAACACTTTTCCGAGTGAGTGCGCTGCACCAGAAAAAAAGAGAAAAATGCCACGAACGGAAAGCTTTCTTATCCTTCGCGACACAGCACGGAGAACACATAAAAGCATACCTTCGGGCGGATACGCGGATGCTGGGCGCACCGGTGCAAAGTCACTCCGTGTGGCCTCCCTTCTGTGGCAGGTATGGCGGAGGTATTTCTGCGCGAGAGATCATCTTCCAGTATTTTCCCGCCGGAAGCAAGCCGCCCCTGCGTTCGCCACTCCTTTTCGCGTGATACAAAAGGAGACACACACACTTATGCACGCGAGAAGCCATCGAGCGCGTGGTGAAGTTTTGTTCGAAAATTAAATTATCCTTCTTCGCCACAGCAGGGAAATTTCGTGCTGCTGCTGCTGGTGAGTGATTCCGGGAAGGAATAAAAAAGTTGACACCCCGACGCGATGCGACGCGACACGCGCCTCGCCGACGGGTGAGGGCAATTTGTCTCTCGAGGATACCACCCCGGTGGATCCGACTTATTTTCGGATCGTTTTTTTTTTTGTTTCTTGGTTCAGTTTCTCTTTTCACCGTTTAGGTTGTTTTGCTGTGGGTGATTTAGATGACGAATGAGGTAAATATCGCTGTGCGCGTGCTTGCGCAATTGCGATAGAGAAGTGTGCGTCTAAAATTATCCTTGCGTCCACCGAGATGAAGATTCCTGGGAAGATAGAAGAACACGAGGTTTTACTTAAAGCAACACAATATTTTGTTTCTTATCATTTACTTAAAAGACCGCTATTTGGTATGCCTTAGTTTTACCGTATCCAACCTGTTCGAATCATCCATGACTCGCGCTCGCCAAACATTCCAAAACCGGAGCGAAAAGTTGCAAGCTTGCATTATTAAAAGACCGCTATTTGGTATGCCTTAGTTTTACCTTATCCAACCTGTTCGAATCATCCATGACTCGCGCTCGCCAAACATTCCAAAACCGGAGCGAAAAGTTGCAAGCTTGCATTACACTTGGTTGCAACGGGGATCATGGACGCAGGCAGAACTTTGTTGCAAGGCCCGAGCTGAGATCCCGGGGCTCCCGCAAGTAAACTACGGTCGCGGTTTCCAGCGGCCACTTTGCTGCGTCGGCGAACAGTGCAGAGGCATGCGTACGCCGTTGTTGCCTGCGGCTGTATGACGGTATGAATATCCGGAAAAACCGCAAGCCTCAGCATGAGACGGTGCATCGTATGCGACGGTGGCACATTCACCGGCCAAAGCCAATACTATTTCCTGCCCGTAAGGCGAAAGGCGGCGCAGGGGAACGTATTCGGAAATGGGCGTATTGGCCATATTGGAACAGGCAAAAGCACAGCACACCACACGGCACCATTTTGCTAACACATGAGCAATGTCTACCCAGGCAGAAATCGCCCCTAAAACGAAATGTAGGGTGCGTATCCGAGCACCCAACCGCCCTGGTACGATGCTGCGATGCACGGTAGTTGATAATTTTTCCAATAATCCTCTTACGGTACGACCTAGAAATGCCTCACAGTGATCACTGAACGCCTGCTGATAAGTGTGAACACAGGAGTGTGCATAAGCTTTAATAATACCTTCGATCGGAGGTAGCGTAGAGACGATAGAGTTCATGGACCGTGTAGCTATAATAATCGCCTTTCTCTGAGAGCCTCCAAGAGTTTAAGCTTTTTTTTAAATTTTGTCTGGAATCTGGAATATCTATGCTGGAATTCTGTCTCTGCTCTGAGCGGTAACGCTCGTAGGGTAGAGTGAATGTCATATTTTCAAATTACGTATTGGCATATTTTTACCTATTTTTTGTCTATTTTTGAAGTCTATACAAGAACAAATTCTGGGAATGCTTGATTCTGTTAATAGAAGAAATGCATGAATATCGCAGGCTCCAAGCTTTCATTATGTGACGCTAGATCTGACACACGTGCCCAAAATCTCATGGTGGCGCCATCTTATGTAAAACGCTAGAACCTTACGTGTGAATCCTAACATTTGTCATCCTAGTAACTTAGTTCTATGGGTTAGTTCAAACCACAGGCATCGAATAGGTAATAAGACTCAACTTATTAATTCCTAGAATAAATACAATTTGTGTTCCAACTAACCACATAGCGAATCTGTGCCATCAAGACCCTTTTGGCCAGGCAGTATATCAGTACAGTATCCACATTTCCAGCCATCGGAAAGTACATCAGTAACTGGAAATGTGTCAGTCCAACAATGGATTTATACCTTTTTTGCACAAAGAGTTAACCCGTAACCCACACAACTAGCCGACGAAGTGAAGAAGCTCATGCAAATGATTGACATGGGGCCGCCGTTCCAGACAAACGATGCATAATTCCTAGATCGTACTCTCTTCAGCCCACCGCAGTGTCCATGCCCGGTTCAGGATTACTGTCAGGAGTTTTATCTATTTTTCCCAGAACGTAAACCAACCGTACCCGAAATCACTCGCTCCGGATTTTTACTTTCCCATTTGGCAGACCCGAAAAAGTGTGAATCCCACCGACGCAAGCCCACACGCCACAAGCCGGCCAAAAACCACCTGTGCAAACATTCGGCGGTACCCGAGAAAAACGATTGTTTGCTCATCATAATGCCAAGGGTGAACGCAACGCCGCACGGTTTATTTATTTGCCAAATCTCCTCACGCCAAAACACTCCCCAGCCACGGCCGACGCCAGGCGTCGTTAGCAAATTAGTGCGCCCATGGGTTGCGTACGGGAGCGGTTCGTCCGAGCGGAAAACCGGATAAGCGTACGTGGTGGCCCAAGCACGACAGCGATGGGAGTGGGTGGGCGTGGGTCCGATTTTAACTATGTTTTCGGTTTTAATGTCGTGTGGTAGGATTTACCGGCCAGCCCGTACCGCTCGTTAGCGGCCGCTCCAGGCAGATGCGGTCGTTAACGGTTCCGGAAGGGCAGGGTGGCAGGATATTATTGCGAGAAGATTATATTTAGCACGCCGTGAAGTGTTCGGTGGTGGGGCCAATCGATCATAGGTCATGTATTTTTGGTGAATTCTCTCCCTTCGTGTGTGTGATGATCGATTAGTGAGAATGAAGCCATGTGTCAGGTTTGACTAGATTCGACTAGAGGTGAATGGGGACATACATTTAGCTCAATTCGAAATAAAATAGAGCACCCAGCAAGTCATCTACATAGCCTGTGAACACTCCACTTGTCCTCACCCTGTATGTCACCGGCTCACCGCATTATCGCTCCGTGTGGCAGAGGTCTCGCCCGCAGGCTATTAAAAATCATTATACCCAGCCTTTCACGTTCATCTGCTCGCTCTGCCCCTTTCAGCATCCTGTATGCAGATATCGTCGGCTTCACGGCCATCTCATCCACCTACTCGGCGCAGGATCTGGTGAAGATTCTGAACGAACTCTTTGCGCGCTTCGACCGGCTGGCGGAGGTAAGTCTGACACGGAGGTCTGTCTCCCTGCCACAGCTGATTGCTGTTGTGGTGCTCCAGACCGAGGCATAAATTAAATTTCGCAGACATTGTGACACTCGACCGTTCTCCGTGCAGTGAGTGCGGGTGCTGGACACGGGAGGCGGAGCAAAAGTGCTCGCACGAGACACGGTACGGCCCACATTCGGATCTGATATTTATGTCACACCAGGGTGAACCGGTGGACACGGTGGAATAAAACATAATACTGACACAGCACAAAAGCACCCATCATGCCGTTCTCTCGATGCCTTCTATCATCGCCATCGGTTCCGACGGGAGGTTTTCTCCACTTCCGGCTCCGAAGTACGATGGGCCGGCGCCGGGAGACGGAAGTGTATGGAAAAAGCATTACGCTTCATCACCCACCAGCCCACCAAGCCGCCATTACGCCTGCACAAACGTGCGCGTTGACGTTTGAAAAGTTTTTTTTTACTAGCGGCGAAAAGCCAACGAAGAAAAAAATGAGCGAGCATGATATGCCGTCGATAAAGTCGAGCCCGGTGAAATGAAAATTATTCCAAATGAAAACTCATTTTTCTCACCCCGTCGTCCGTGTGTTTTTTTTCTTCTCCCCGTTCTGCTTTCATTTTGACCATTTTTTTTCTTTTGTCGATTGCAGCCGCGTCCATCTGTCGGAGAAAACGCTCGGCTTTCTTAACGGCGAGTTCGAGGTCGAGCCGGCGTTCGGTGAAAAGCGCGAGGAAGCGCTTCGAATAGCGGGCCTCAAGACGTACTTCATCTCGAAAGTGCTGAAACCGGTAAGAAATTATTATCATATACGATGGGCGATTTTTCTCGCCGGGCGTTTGCCACACTCCACAGCCGCGCACACGGTTCGCTCGTGCGTGCCCATAAATACGCTTAAAGCGGCTCTCATCACGGTCGAGCTGAAATCTAATCACTGTAAGCACGCATGAAGTTCGGTACCATTTATCACATTTTGCCCGGCTCGCCCGGCGCTTAAACGGCTGCTGCCAACTTTTATGCGGAGGCGTAGGAAAAAAGAAACGATCCACCCAGATCACGCAGGATGAGAGGGCTGTAAAACACGATTTTTCCTTCGGTTTGAGTTTTCAGCCATCCCCTAGTCGATAGATCGTCCGCGCCGCTCACACCGCCCAAGTGTGCCCATCACCGAAAGCACTGGAGATGCTGTTAGCGGAATTTGATTTCACATTTTCATTCAACCATCAATTGATTCGATAATGCTTTCGACACGATTTCGAACGCCCACCGACGTGTGAAGAGGAATGTACGGTTTTTGATGGAGTGGCTGCAGCCGCGATTCGGATCCCCAGGACGAATCTATCGTTGGGCGTTCGACGAGGAGTACGAACCGTCGGTGGAATTTGTTGCCGAGGTCGAGTTTCGCCACGAAGACCCGGGAAAATCCGCAAATGTCTCAAGTGTCAACTCGCGACAGACGCCTCGCGATGAGCTCATTTGAAGCGGGTATCACTGTGGGACGACGGCTTGAGTGTGCGGTGCCCGGTTTTGGGCACAATTTTCCGGAGCTGCCAGCTCCTGGGACGATAACTTAACTAGCTTAGGACGTCGAATCACGGCGTAACAAAAGTTTTCTTTGAGCTGGTGTATTGCTTTTTTGTTGTTCCTTCCATTGGACGCGGCCTTCAAACCGTCGGATGTGGTTGGGACGACTCGATTGAGAGTTTGCACTTGAGGCTTATTTATGTTGTGTCCCTCGTGCCGGGAACCGTTGCGTCCCAAATCACGCACGTTGACGCAGGTCCACTGAGACGCGGTCCTTAAACGGCGGCGACTTTGACGACGACAGGCTTAACGACATAAGCGGCAGCACTAGCCGGTCCCGCGGGACGGTCTGGACGGTCTTGGCCGATAGTGCTTATCGAGGCATGTCCAGTGGAGTACTGGAGTGTACTTTGCCGTTCGTGATTAATGCAATTACACCCGGAAGGCATTGTCGCTGGTATGAGCCGTCATGGGCCGTTAGCGGTGACCTTCTTTTTCCAAGATCCGGAATGTGTATCTTTCGCAGCGAACACTGTCTCACTGCGAATAGGGTTATCCGTTATGCTTCCTCACAAGGGACTGATGTCGTTGGGCAGTTTTTGTTTGTATATTCAGTAAATTCATATGTCAGTCCAGGTTTTGACGCTGAAGAATACTCAAACGCATCAAATGCGTTCTGTGTCTATGATGGCGTCTTGAGGTATGAGCAGTTCGTAAGATATAACCAACAATGTGGTCCCACCAAATACTAAGTCTCTTGGAAAAAAGATATCTGGAGACTGCGAGGAAGAACCAATTTAGAGGATTTATCAACTTCAGCATTGAATGCCTTCAACGACTCCCGAAACAGATAGGCATCATGTTTTCTCTTTGCTTCTCATGTCCCTAGCCAACCAACCAATCGATGAGGCTAAAGCACGCTTGCCGGTGGTCCCGTCTGTCCATTTACGAGAATTTAATAAATCTCGCCGTCTCATAATTTCGACCCTCCCCCATAGGCCATTAAAACAAAGAACGCCGCTCGCAATAAATATGTCTTCCCCGTTGCTACCCACCTTCCAGTTCTGCCCGTCGGAGCACAAAAACGGCTCGGCCGACCCGAAGGACGTGGTCATCGAAGCGGACGGCCCGTCCGAGATCTTCCGCGACGAGGACGAATCGAAGGTAGGTTCGCTGGAGGTAATTAATTTCGATTGCCCCGTCTCCCCGTGGCAACCGGACAATCTGGTGTTATCATCGCGACAAGCGTTATCTACCCCGGCCGGGGTGAGATCGCTCGCTCGCGCTCGCGTAGGGACGACATTAATTCGCGGTTGCTTTGCAGCCGGCGGAAGGTGCGAACGGGGACGAACCGTCGACGCCGGGCACGGACGACCGGACGGAGGACACGCTGGCCGAGGAGCAGGCGGCCGAGGACTACAAGATGCGCCTCCGCAAGGAGCTCGTCAGTCGGGACGGGCACAGCGAAATCAGCAAGGACACAAACATCTTCCTCACGTTCAACGACAAAACGCACGAGACGGCCTACAACGAGTACCGCGAGCCGCACAGCGCCGTGCCGCTGCTGGCCGCCCTGCTGGTGCAGCTCGCGGCCATCCTGTACGCGACGCTGGTGCTTCCAAGGTAGGCCGAGCCGAGCTTCCAATTGACTTATTTGTCGTTTCCGTTTCCGCCGTTTGGCAGCTCTAATTAGTTTTGCAGCCGAGTTGTCATGATGCTTTTTTCTGCTTTGGTGTTTTTTTTTTCTCTCTCCTTCTCATGCATCTCAACACAGGACGGCGGTGCACTTTGAAATCGTGATACCGCCACTAGTGATCATCTGCGTGATGGTGTTCATCTCGGTCGCGGAAAGTCTCACCGGGGTGAGTTTTGCATTTATCACGTTCAACGACAAAACGCACGAGACGGCCTACAACGAGTACCGCGAGCCGCACAGCGCCGTGCCGCTGCTGGCCGCCCTGCTGGTGCAGCTCGCGGCCATCCTGTACGCGACGCTGGTGCTTCCAAGGTAGGCCGAGCCGAGCTTCCAATTGACTTATTTGTCGTTTCCGTTTCCGCCGTTTGGCAGCGACCGTGTGCTCTAATTAGTTTTGCAGCCGAGTTGTCATGATGTTTTTTTCTGCTTTGGTGTTTTTTTCTCTCTCCTTCTCATGCATCTCAACACAGGACGGCGGTGCACTTTGAAATCGTGATACCGCCACTAGTGATCATCTGCGTGATGGTGTTCATCTCGGTCGCGGAAAGTCTCACCGGGGTGAGTTTTGCATTTATCGCGTTCATCTGGGTGTGCACAGTGGAACAGTGGGGTACAGCAAACGGCGCACATGAAAGCAAACGGGAGTTTAATTGGCAAACTGCTTAAAACAAAACTTTCCAATTAAAATTCTTCCAAATGGAAAGCGAGGGAAATACTTCCGAGTGTTTCATTTCAATTCACGAAGCATGTAAATGAATCGGACGTAAAATGCGCGCTTTCAATCGAACTTTTTGTTCGTTTCGTTTGAAGCTTCCTGCGCGAACGAACGTTGAAACTCTCTATCTCTTTCTCTCTCATCCTTTTGGAATGGGTATTTATATTCCCTCACTTCTTTCTTACCAACGCACACTTTCCGATCGAAGCAACCATCGGAAACGGTTGCGCGCTCACTCTCCTCACTCACTCTCCGGGCAACTGCTTCTAGATCTCATTAATTTGGAATAAAGTGACCGAACTGTCATCCCGGCGAAGCGATCAAGCGCTCCAGCGTCGGTGCAGAGGCAGGAGGCTCATAAAATCGAACGATTTAAACTTTTCTTGTCGTAAACTTTCAATCGCTTTCGCGTTATGTGCCCCGCGCACCATATGGTCCGACGGCGGGCGCCCTGCCTGGTGAGCTGGTTAACCTCAGAGTCGTTAAGATAGGACGAAGCGAAACGGCGGAACGATCGAAAGAGAAAATGGGTATTTATATTCCCTCACTTCTTTCTTACCAACGCACACTTTCCGATCGAAGCAACCATCGGAAACGGTTGCGCGCTCACTCTCCTCACTCACTCTCCGGGCAACTGCTTCTAGATCTCATTAATTTGGAATAAAGTGACCGAACTGTCATCCCGGCGAAGCGATCAAGCGCTTCAGCGACGGTGCAGAGGCAGGAGGCTCATAAAATCGAACGATTTAAACTTTTCTTGTCGTAAACTTTCAATCGCTTTCGCGTTATGTGCCCCACGCACCATATGGTCCGACGGCGGGCGCCCTGCCTGGTGAGCTGGTTAACCTCAGAGTCGTTAAGATAGGACGAAGCGAAACGGCGGAACGATCGAAAGAGAAACCGTCGACATCACTAACGATAAATAACGATTTCACACCACATCGGGCGGGCACGGTGGAACAATCGTTTGGCGATCATTTGGTGCGAACAAGCGAGCACAATACACTCGGCGGTGTAAAACATGGTCCTTCGAGCCGGATCCCGGCTCCCGTCGTGCCAGGCGCGGCTAAACGACAGCCGGACATGGCAACTTGTTCCAATTTTCACTCCTGTATCCTTATGAGGAGCGTCTCTGTATGCTGTCTTTCTATATTTCAGACCGTCTTCCTATTTTTCCCATTTTTGCCACCTGACAGAAGATGGCAGCAGTCTTTGTCCTAATGAAGAATACTCAAACGCATCAAATGCGTTCTGTGTCTATGATGGCGTCTTGAGGTATGAGCAGTTCGTAAGATATAACCAACAATGTGGTCCCACCAAATACTAAGTCTCTTGGAAAAAAGATATCTGGAGACTGCGAGGAAGAACCAATTTAGAGGATTTATCAACTTCAGCATTGAATGCCTTCAACGACTCCCGAAACAGATAGGCATCATGTTTTCTCTTTGCTTCTCATGTCCCTAGCCAACCAACCAATCGATGAGGCTAAAGCACGCTTGCCGGTGGTCCCGTCTGTCCATTTACGAGAATTTAATAAATCTCGCCGTCTCATAATTTCGACCCTCCCCCATAGGCCATTAAAACAAAGAACGCCGCTCGCAATAAATATGTCTTCCCCGTTGCTACCCACCTTCCAGTTCTGCCCGTCGGAGCACAAAAACGGCTCGGCCGACCCGAAGGACGTGGTCATCGAAGCGGACGGCCCGTCCGAGATCTTCCGCGACGAGGACGAATCGAAGGTAGGTTCGCTGGAGGTAATTAATTTCGATTGCCCCGTCTCCCCGTGGCAACCGGACAATCTGGTGTTATCATCGCGACAAGCGTTATCTACCCCGGCCGGGGTGAGATCGCTCGCTCGCGCTCGCGTAGGGACGACATTAATTCGCGGTTGCTTTGCAGCCGGCGGAAGGTGCGAACGGGGACGAACCGTCGACGCCGGGCACGGACGACCGGACGGAGGACACGCTGGCCGAGGAGCAGGCGGCCGAGGACTACAAGATGCGCCTCCGCAAGGAGCTCGTCAGTCGGGACGGGCACAGCGAAATCAGCAAGGACACAAACATCTTCCTCACGTTCAACGACAAAACGCACGAGACGGCCTACAACGAGTACCGCGAGCCGCACAGCGCCGTGCCGCTGCTGGCCGCCCTGCTGGTGCAGCTCGCGGCCATCCTGTACGCGACGCTGGTGCTTCCAAGGTAGGCCGAGCCGAGCTTCCAATTGACTTATTTGTCGTTTCCGTTTCCGCCGTTTGGCAGCGACCGTGTGCTCTAATTAGTTTTGCAGCCGAGTTGTCATGATGCTTTTTTCTGCTTTGGTGTTTTTTTTTTCTCTCTCCTTCTCATGCATCTCAACACAGGACGGCGGTGCACTTTGAAATCGTGATACCGCCACTAGTGATCATCTGCGTGATGGTGTTCATCTCGGTCGCGGAAAGTCTCACCGGGGTGAGTTTTGCATTTATCGCGTTCATCTGGGTGTGCACAGTGGAACAGTGGGGTACAGCAAACGGCGCACATGAAAGCAAACGGGAGTTTAATTGGCAAACTGCTTAAAACAAAACTTTCCAATTAAAATTCTTCCAAATGGAAAGCGAGGGAAATACTTCCGAGTGTTTCATTTCAATTCACGAAGCATGTAAATGAATCGGACGTAAAATGCGCGCTTTCAATCGAACTTTTTGTTCGTTTCGTTTGAAGCTTCCTGCGCGAACGAACGTTGAAACTCTCTATCTCTTTCTCTCTCATCCTTTTGGAATGGGTATTTATATTCCCTCACTTCTTTCTTACCAACGCACACTTTCCGATCGAAGCAACCATCGGAAACGGTTGCGCGCTCACTCTCCTCACTCACTCTCCGGGCAACTGCTTCTAGATCTCATTAATTTGGAATAAAGTGACCGAACTGTCATCCCGGCGAAGCGATCAAGCGCTTCAGCGACGGTGCAGAGGCAGGAGGCTCATAAAATCGAACGATTTAAACTTTTCTTGTCGTAAACTTTCAATCGCTTTCGCGTTATGTGCCCCACGCACCATATGGTCCGACGGCAGGCGCCCTGCCTGGTGAGCTGGTTAACCTCAGAGTCGTTAAGATAGGACGAAGCGAAACGGCGGAACGATCGAAAGAGAAACCGTCGACATCACTAACGATAAATAACGATTTCACACCACATCGGGCGGGCACGGTGGAACAATCGTTTGGCGATCATTTGGTGCGAACAAGCGAGCACAATACACTCGGCGGTGTAAAACATGGTCCTTCGAGCCGGATCCCAGCTCCCGTCGTGCCAGGCGCGGATAAACGACAGCCGGACATGGCAACTTGTTCCAATTTTCACTCCTGTATCCTTATGAGGAGCGTCTCTGTATGCTGTCTTTCTATATTTCAGACCGTCTTCCTATTTTTCCCATTTTTGCCACCTGACAGAAGATGGCAGCAGTCTTTGTCCTAACGGACGGGTTTCCGTTTTCAATTCCGTTCCACCCCGACGGTCGCCTCGTCCCACGCGGCTTATCTTGCGAGCCGTGCGGAGCGTGTAATTTTTTATTCCCATTACATTTATCTATTCAAACACACGGGGTGGGTGGCGACGGAAAAAATTGAGCAACGTTTGCCCAGTAAATGCAGCTGTAGTTGCATAAAACGTTGCGCATATAAATCATAGCGTGCGATGGATGGGCGATGTGGTTGGGACCGCTGCACGGTGGGCATTTCGATTCGCATTTCAAAGCTAGTGCAACGGGTTAAAGGTAGCTTTAAAGCTCTTTTTATCATAGATTTCTACTCCAGAGTTTGAGAAGATTCGTTTGGACGAATCTCTTAAACTTTTTTTTAACTTATTTAACTTTATCTCGACTACAAAACCTGTCAAACATACATGGAAACTTCAATAAAAATAATCAAAAACTCTTGAAACGTCATTGTCTCATGATGTCAGGCATTTAAACTGACAAGGATGCCATTAGTGATAACAATCAACGATGGCGTTGGCTTGGAAAACTTTGCTTGGAACTGCGAACTTTTACAGCGCTTACTATGATGTCCGGCAAACAACCATGACCACCATTCCTACACCGATTTTCCCACCGTGCTGCATGCGATTACCATGCGCATTATCTGCCCGGACGTACCCTGCCCTGTCCACAGCTCAAGCTGCACATAGAAAAATAATTCACTCGCGTATGCAAATCGCTGGAATGGTTCGCAGAAGAATATGCCACCCAACCCCGCGCTAAGGATGGGTTACTGAATTCACCCCGGCGCCGCATGCATGCTCGCGTTCGCATTCAGTCAGCTGCCCCACCGGATGAATGTGACCGGCTTTGGCACCGGGAAATGGTGATTTATTTCACTCCGGTTTGGTTGCAGTTTCTTTGTATTCTTTTTTCGTTCGCTTTCTGCATACAAAATGCGCCAGCACGGTGGCGGTGGTAATCCTGTAATAGAATTTTCCCACCCATTCCCGGACACCCGGTGTGAAGAAGCGGGCTTCAAAGGGTTTAAGGGTTGTAAAACGACACCAGCGGGAATTAGAGGCGTGATTGGCGCTTTTATTGCATTGTTCCACCGACGCGGCCTGGACGCTTGTTGCGCTCGAGCACCAGTGACAAACTCCTCTCAACTCGCCTCTTGCAGATCCTACCGGCATTCATCACGCTGAACAGCAAACGATACAACGACAGTACCAGCTTGCGGAAATCTACGGCCATCATTATCGTCCTGCTGCTGGGCGTTTCGAACGTGAGCGACATGGTAAGTTTGCACGGGGAGGCGAAGCTGTGTTTGGAAGTAATTTTCCCGGGCTAAGTTTCGAGTCAATTCGGCCCGAATGCGAGCTGCCGGCTCTGACGCGGAGTGGGTCGGGCCGAGATTTAACGTCCTGCCGGGTCGTTGCAACTGGATCATATTGTCACACCAATCTAATGCAGTCCTCTTTATCTGTGCCGCGTGCCGTGCGTACTGAAACCAGCTGGCTGCCTCGCACAGGACACCACTCAGCCTGAACATCACCAACGTGTCGTTCGCGTCGACCGAGATGGAACCATCCACCGTCTGTCTGTTCCCGTCGTACTTCAGTAACTATACCGTTTTAATACTAATTGCCACCTCAATCATAACGCAATTATCGCATCTCAGCAAAATTTTATTAATGATCATCATAACCGGTAAATACTGCATTTCTGCTCTAGCTCGTTACGCACGCCCTCAACCAACCCACCAACTCCGCAATCCAACTCCCGCCACTCCACGCACGAACGAAGAGGAATGATGGACCGTGAGGTTATGTCTCGCATTGGCAATCTGTCCGGGCGCAATTTCACCACAAATCGGACCCGGCTAACGATGGAAGCTATTGTGCCGTTGTGGTCGTGTGCAGTTTGATTAAATTTATTCATACACCCACGAGACCTTCCGTGAGGGAACTGGATATGACCGGAGCCGCCCGGCAAGTGCAACGGTCATCCGTGCGACACAGTACCACACCGATTGAAGCACAATGTCTTGAAAGTTTACTTAAACCCCCTGCGAGGACACTTTCCCCGTCCTGCTCCTTTAAATTAGCACAAACTAATTAAAAAGTAATAGCCTTCCGGCAGGGGGCAGAGACAGCAGGAGAGCCTCGCCTGCCTTTCATCTTCCGCCGGACTTGTGCGTCGGAAGAAAGTGGAAGTTCCAACTTCTGCTTCGCCAAACCCTTGCGAATGCTCATGCTAATCGACGTGAGTGCTGTGAAGAAAAGCTATTTAACTTCTTGACCCTTGTAATCTCGTTCCATCATCCCGCTGCCTCGCCGCGGAGTGGAGTTCCCATCCACTCCTTTGTGACCTCTTATCCTCCAACCTAACCAACCGAGCGTGAAAGCTCACATGCCACACCGGGGACAACATCTGCTGACGGGTAGCCTCTGGTTTATCTCTTTTTCTCCCACTACCGCCTGTACCGCTCATCGATACGTCGACCTTGGAACTTGCCGTGCGCAGCGATCCACTGCTACGTGAACATCTTCCACCTGGACGAAGCGTTCCGGAACGAGGACTTTGGCATCCTGAACGTGTACGTAGGGCTGTTCTGTTTTGTGTGTTGTTTCGCGAAACGCGTGGCCGCGTTGTTCGTACTAATTGGGCATGTCGTTTTTTCTTGTTGTTGATTCCTCCACAGCTTTCCGCTGCGCTACACCCTGTCTGCACTGCTGGTTGCCGTCACGCTAGCGCTCTCCTTCCTGGCCAGACACGTAATGATTCTGTTCCGAAAAAGCAGAAAATTAATCTCCCACCGCCGAGTTTCCCGGGAAATGCTTCCCGGGGAGTGGTGTGGGTAGAAGAGAAAGGGGTGTTTCACTAATTAAGGCTTGCTTGTTTCATCCTCGCCACCCACCCAGATCGATAAAGTGGATCGTGTAATATTCATGTGGAAGACGGAGGTGATCGACCAGAAGGAGAAGGCGAGCGACATGCGGCGGCGGAACGAGGCGCTCGTCTACAACGTCCTGCCGATGCACGTGGCGGAACATTTCATGGGCAACCGGAAGCGCTCGCACGACGACCTGTACTCGCAGAGCTACGCCGAGGTCGGTGTGCTGTTCGCCAGCATGCCCAACTTCTCCGACTTCTACTCGGAGGAGACGGTCAACAACCAGGGGCTGGAGTGTTTGCGCTTCCTCAATGAGGTCATTTCCGATTTCGATGCGGTAAGTTGCGTATGAATGTGTGGGAGCTCGGTGCGTGGGAAACTTTCAACCCGAACCGCTCGTTTCAGCTGCTGGAGTTACCGCAGTTCCAGGACATCATCAAAATCAAGACAATCGGCTCCACCTACATGGCGGCGAGCGGCCTAAACCCTTCCCGGCTTGTCAAACCGGAAGATCCGGTCTCGGTGCGGTGGGCCCACCTAGCGCTGCTCGTCGAGTTTGCGCTCGAGCTGAAGAAAGCCCTGCAGGGCATCAACGAGCAGTCGTTCAACCATTTCGTCCTCAAGATGGGCGTCAACCACGGACCGATAACGGCGGGAGTTATCGGGGCCCGCAAACCGCACTACGACATCTGGGGCAACACGGTGAACGTCGCGTCTCGGATGGAGAGCACCGGGAAGGCCGGTGCCATCCAGGTGACGGAGGAGACGTGCCAGATCCTGCAGACCTTCGGGTACACCTTCGAGCAGCGAGGTCTGGTGGCGGTCAAGGGCAAGGGCCAGCTGATGACGTACTACCTGCAGGGTAAGGTGCCTCGTCCGGCGGCTCCAACCGCGTCTCCCATCCTCCAGAACGTCACCGCCATGGAGACGGTGCAGGAGGTGGACGAATCGAAAGAGAGCCCGCCGGCACTGGCTCCACCCACCGCCGACGGTACCTCGCCGGCCCACCAGCTCCACTCGATGTCCTCCAGCACCACCAGCCCGAACAGTGTGCGCCTCAACCAGGAGTACGTGGAGATGAAGGTGAGCAGTGCGCAGCAGTCCACCAGCAGTACGACGACCACGACCCTGCAGGAGAGTTCCAGCAGCAGGCAGCAGGCTAGCAGCACGCTGACGGTCGTGTCGGAGAAAACCACCACCAACGCTGTCTCGGCCGCGAGCAGCAGCACCAGTTCGACCATCGAAACGAGCGTCAGCAAAACGACCCAGTCCAGCGTGCGATCGGCGACCCTGTTCAACGGGGCAGGCGAGTCGGCACAGGCAGACGACAGTGATGCCCAAACGCCACTGCTCGAGGGCAAAAACAGCACCAACTCCAGCTCGAACCACTTCGGCGAGGGCGAAAAAGATGCGCTGCTGGAAAATGGCTCCTAAGGCGTGACGCACTCCACGGATAATCGGATCGTGGTGGTAGCGTAGAAGACCTGTTTTGTTGCGAGATGTTCGGTATCGGTTGAGCCTGATCGTTAGCAAAATTCTTATCTTACACCATCGGTTACACTTTTTGTTTGGAGCAGATTTTTAGAAGCGCTTGCCGGCAAAACTGCGGCAAACTTTGTTACACTGTATTGGTTGCTTTAGCAGATAGGTGACGTGTTGGGAAGGATCTTGCGAAACGAAGATTTAAAAGACTGCCAGATACTGATATACACTTACGTTAGTACCACGGGGAGACTTCGATACAATCATACATTCTTAGTTTAAGCAGTCGCACCCGGGAAGGTTGCGTTTTGATTTGGTGTCACACCACCACCACCACCGACGACAACAAAGGGGTGTTTCACTAATTAAGGCTTGCTTGTTTCATCCTCGCCACCCACCCAGATCGATAAAGTGGATCGTGTAATATTCATGTGGAAGACGGAGGTGATCGACCAGAAGGAGAAGGCGAGCGACATGCGGCGGCGGAACGAGGCGCTCGTCTACAACGTCCTGCCGATGCACGTGGCGGAACATTTCATGGGCAACCGGAAGCGCTCGCACGACGACCTGTACTCGCAGAGCTACGCCGAGGTCGGTGTGCTGTTCGCCAGCATGCCCAACTTCTCCGACTTCTACTCGGAGGAGACGGTCAACAACCAGGGGCTGGAGTGTTTGCGCTTCCTCAATGAGGTCATTTCCGATTTCGATGCGGTAAGTTGCGTATGAATGTGTGGGAGCTCGGTGCGTGGGAAACTTTCAACCCGAACCGCTCGTTTCAGCTGCTGGAGTTACCGCAGTTCCAGGACATCATCAAAATCAAGACAATCGGCTCCACCTACATGGCGGCGAGCGGCCTAAACCCTTCCCGGCTTGTTAAACCGGAAGATCCGGTCTCGGTGCGGTGGGCCCACCTAGCGCTGCTCGTCGAGTTTGCGCTCGAGCTGAAGAAAGCCCTGCAGGGCATCAACGAGCAGTCGTTCAACCATTTCGTCCTCAAGATGGGCGTCAACCACGGACCGATAACGGCGGGAGTTATCGGGGCCCGCAAACCGCACTACGACATCTGGGGCAACACGGTGAACGTCGCGTCTCGGATGGAGAGCACCGGGAAGGCCGGTGCCATCCAGGTGACGGAGGAGACGTGCCAGATCCTGCAGACCTTCGGGTACACCTTCGAGCAGCGAGGTCTGGTGGCGGTCAAGGGCAAGGGCCAGCTGATGACGTACTACCTGCAGGGTAAGGTGCCTCGTCCGGCGGCTCCAACCGCGTCTCCCATCCTCCAGAACGTCACCGCCATGGAGACGGTGCAGGAGGTGGACGAATCGAAAGAGAGCCCGCCGGCACTGGCTCCACCCACCGCCGACGGTACCTCGCCGGCCCACCAGCTCCACTCGATGTCCTCCAGCACCACCAGCCCGAACAGTGTGCGCCTCAACCAGGAGTACGTGGAGATGAAGGTGAGCAGTGCGCAGCAGTCCACCAGCAGTACGACGACCACGACCCTGCAGGAGAGTTCCAGCAGCAGGCAGCAGGCTAGCAGCACGCTGACGGTCGTGTCGGAGAAAACCACCACCAACGCTGTCTCGGCCGCGAGCAGCAGCACCAGTTCGACCATCGAAACGAGCGTCAGCAAAACGACCCAGTCCAGCGTGCGATCGGCGACCCTGTTCAACGGGGCAGGCGAGTCGGCACAGGCAGACGACAGTGATGCCCAAACGCCACTGCTCGAGGGCAAAAACAGCACCAACTCCAGCTCGAACCACTTCGGCGAGGGCGAAAAAGATGCGCTGCTGGAAAATGGCTCCTAAGGCGTGACGCACTCCACGGATAATCGGATCGTGGTGGTAGCGTAGAAGACCTGTTTTGTTGCGAGATGTTCGGTATCGGTTGAGCCTGATCGTTAGCAAAATTCTTATCTTACACCATCGGTTACACTTTTTGTTTGGAGCAGATTTTTAGAAGCGCTTGCCGGCAAAACTGCGGCAAACTTTGTTACACTGTATTGGTTGCTTTAGCAGATAGGTGACGTGTTGGGAAGGATCTTGCGAAACGAAGATTTAAAAGACTGCCAGATACTGATATACACTTACGTTAGTACCACGGGGAGACTTCGATACAATCATACATTCTTAGTTTAAGCAGTCGCACCCGGGAAGGTTGCGTTTTGATTTGGTGTCACACCGGCACCACCACCACCACCACCGACGACAACGCTTCGACTAAGACTTCGTGACTTCTAATACGGCACGCGGCGCCGCGTGCGGAATGCATTCCACCGAAATAAATAAACACCGTAACGACCGTTTTGAACGACCCGGTAAACACGCTCTGATTTCCGCTCTGTGAACGCACACCTGAGGTTAGTTCTATTTTTAAAACGCAATAGTTTTTACGTAGCGACTGTGGAACGACAACATATCTTACTGCATTAATGTACAGAATCGAACGGCAAAACGGATCCACTCATGAGACCCGCGAGAGAACGTTTATTTTTGCGCACAAACCAATCTGTTCCCGGTGAAGATCCTTATAGGTTTGGGTATGGGGCGACGGGTAGAAAAAGCTTAGGACACGAAACGAAACAAACACCAGCTTTCAGATGTAAAATTCGACGAGAAACAAAATTGGCAATAAAACTAACTTCGGGGATGTGGGGAAGAAAATTTAACGCGGGCATAGGAACGGCATACAACTAGTAGCATTCATTCAATGTGATTAAACAACGCATCGACTCATTAATATGATGTACTACTTTTTTGCGCTTCGTACAGAAATAGTATGTGTATGTGTGAGGAAGGGGTAAAGTTGAAACACTTTCCAAAAGTGATAACAAAAACAGCAAGAGTGAACAATGTATGCATACAACAGAATCCAACTATAATTAGAAAAAAAACAACGGCAACAAGAATCATCCTTTTAGAAAGCAAACAATTTGATGTGTATTAGAGAAAAAAAATCCAACGTGAAAACCAATTTCCCCAGATGGAAGAACGTACTACCTGCAGGGTAAGGTGCCTCGTCCGGCGGCTCCAACCGCGTCTCCCATCCTCCAGAACGTCACCGCCATGGAGACGGTGCAGGAGGTGGACGAATCGAAAGAGAGCCCGCCGGCACTGGCTCCACCCACCGCCGACGGTACCTCGCCGGCCCACCAGCTCCACTCGATGTCCTCCAGCACCACCAGCCCGAACAGTGTGCGCCTCAACCAGGAGTACGTGGAGATGAAGGTGAGCAGTGCGCAGCAGTCCACCAGCAGTACGACGACCACGACCCTGCAGGAGAGTTCCAGCAGCAGGCAGCAGGCTAGCAGCACGCTGACGGTCGTGTCGGAGAAAACCACCACCAACGCTGTCTCGGCCGCGAGCAGCAGCACCAGTTCGACCATCGAAACGAGCGTCAGCAAAACGACCCAGTCCAGCGTGCGATCGGCGACCCTGTTCAACGGGGCAGGCGAGTCGGCACAGGCAGACGACAGTGATGCCCAAACGCCACTGCTCGAGGGCAAAAACAGCACCAACTCCAGCTCGAACCACTTCGGCGAGGGCGAAAAAGATGCGCTGCTGGAAAATGGCTCCTAAGGCGTGACGCACTCCACGGATAATCGGATCGTGGTGGTAGCGTAGAAGACCTGTTTTGTTGCGAGATGTTCGGTATCGGTTGAGCCTGATCGTTAGCAAAATTCTTATCTTACACCATCGGTTACACTTTTTGTTTGGAGCAGATTTTTAGAAGCGCTTGCCGGCAAAACTGCGGCAAACTTTGTTACACTGTATTGGTTGCTTTAGCAGATAGGTGACGTGTTGGGAAGGATCTTGCGAAACGAAGATTTAAAAGACTGCCAGATACTGATATACACTTACGTTAGTACCACGGGGAGACTTCGATACAATCATACATTCTTAGTTTAAGCAGTCGCACCCGGGAAGGTTGCGTTTTGATTTGGTGTCACACCGGCACCACCACCACCACCACCGACGACAACGCTTCGACTAAGACTTCGTGACTTCTAATACGGCACGCGGCGCCGCGTGCGGAATGCATTCCACCGAAATAAATAAACACCGTAACGACCGTTTTGAACGACCCGGTAAACACGCTCTGATTTCCGCTCTGTGAACGCACACCTGAGGTTAGTTCTATTTTTAAAACGCAATAGTTTTTACGTAGCGACTGTGGAACGACAACATATCTTACTGCATTAATGTACAGAATCGAACGGCAAAACGGATCCACTCATGAGACCCGCGAGAGAACGTTTATTTTTGCGCACAAACCAATCTGTTCCCGGTGAAGATCCTTATAGGTTTGGGTATGGGGCGACGGGTAGAAAAAGCTTAGGACACGAAACGAAACAAACACCAGCTTTCAGATGTAAAATTCGACGAGAAACAAAATTGGCAATAAAACTAACTTCGGGGATGTGGGGAAGAAAATTTAACGCGGGCATAGGAACGGCATACAACTAGTAGCATTCATTCAATGTGATTAAACAACGCATCGACTCATTAATATGATGTACTACTTTTTTGCGCTTCGTACAGAAATAGTATGTGTATGTGTGAGGAAGGGGTAAAGTTGAAACACTTTCCAAAAGTGATAACAAAAACAGCAAGAGTGAACAATGTATGCATACAACAGAATCCAACTATAATTAGAAAAAAAACAACGGCAACAAGAATCATCCTTTTAGAAAGCAAACAATTTGATGTGTATTAGAGAAAAAAAATCCAACGTGAAAACCAATTTCCCCAGATGGAAGAAAACAGAAACCCGTAAGGAAAGGAACGTTACGTTCCGCTGCATTCCTTATCCTGCTAGACTAACGCGAATGGTAGCATTAGACGTAGACGTATAAACTAAATGGAACACAACAATCCGCAATGAGCTCATGCTATGAGTGTGTGTGTTTGTGTCTGTTAACGAGTTCTTCGCCGTCATTCTTCACACCGGATGCCGGGAGGAAGCATACCGTAGCAAAGCAAGCACAATGACCGAACGGGTGTAGGCGGCGGTTCTAAACGCCTGTAGAGACCTAATGTACAAGGACGCTGTATGTCCTCGTGGATTGAGCCTGGTACACTCCTCGTAACGTTACTTTTTTCTATTGAACGGCGATTTAAGATGTTTTATATTCCCTCGTCACTGTCCAAGGGTACAGTAACACAACAGCAAACTTGAGTACAAAATCGATCACAAACAACACACCGATTAAATAGGGTGAAATCTCATCGCATAATCTCGTCGCGACCATGACGGCACGAAGATCGGGAACGATCGGTTCGGACTTCAAGTGTTTATTTTAAGATCAATACCACCACCGGTAGGTTAGTTTGTCCCTCATATGTCACTGGAAAGGTCAGGTCACAAACACACGTACACACAAACAATCATTCAACCCTTTTACTCTGTGTAAACAAAAGAGCGAGAGGAGTTCTCGTCTCCAAAGCCCCCTAAAAAACACTCTGCCACGATGAATCTAATGCAGTAATAAAATCGCTAAATAAAAGACGGCCACTTCGTTCTGATTTTAATGATGACAGGTAACGGTATAGAACACGTCCATCACTGTCAGCTCAACGTCTCAGTAAATCACGAACCCCAGTGTCGCAATTAGTTCGCTCGTTCGCTTCAATCGAACTTACGCTCGCGGTCTACTCAGCACAATGCGTGTGTCGGTTGTACTAGCAGCACTTGCTTGCACGATATTCCCCCCAGAGGGAGCTAGTGAGCGCACTTGTGAAGCGAACGCCCGCCGGATAGTCCATCGATTCCATCCGTTGCGGCACTGTCAGCGTTCTAATCGCACCGTGATTGGATTGACGAATGCCAAAACGGTTCGGGAGTGTGCTGACTTTGCGCGAGACAAGCAGGCACTGGCGTTCAACTATGCACCGGTGGGACGCAACAACACCAATTGGTACGATGTGGTGAAGGAGCGTGAACAGAACAGGACCAACAAGGCGCCATGGAAACCGCAACCGCCTGCTGTGAGTAACGCGTTCGGGTTTGAAGATTTCTACAACTGCCACGTGCTCGACTGTCCGGAGTATCGTAACCTTTCGACGATCGTGAACTGAAGGAGCGTGAACAGAACAGGACCAACAAGGCGCCATGGAAACCGCAACCGCCTGCTGTGAATAACGCGTTCGGGTTTGAAGATTTCTACAACTGCCACGTGCTCGACTGTCCGGAGTATCGTAACCTTTCGACGATCGTGAACGACACGCGGTTTGATTACTACACGCTTTATGCAAGGAATTTGCGTACGTGAATTGTTCCGGAATGAGTGCGGTACATTGAGCTTTGAATTTCTTTTCCCGTAGCATCGTCCAACTTCAGCTGTGTACCTTCGATTGGGATGTTTCTTTTCGAGGACACAAAGCTAAACTATTCTAATGCCTACAATGCTTGTGTCACTGCTGGTGGTAGCCTCGCACACATTACCAGTGATGCGCGCACGTTTCATCTGTCCAAGTACATTGCGGAGTTACCACCCGCAAACAACTCAGCATCAAACGCTACCACAGTTGAACCCCTGTACTACGTTGGTCTGAACGAATCGGAGAAGAATCGTTTCTTCACATCCGCGAACGAACGATTGGATTGCTTTACATTCCGGGCGTGGGCACCAAAGCATCCGGAGTAAGTACAACAGCTAGCATCTTACTATCCAGAGCATCATTGAGATGTTTTTACCTTGCCACCAGCCGTAATCGACATCCTCCCAGCTGTACCGCTCTGACTGACGAAGGATCCTGGAAGGTTTTCGACTGCAACCGCACTCTACCGTACATCTGCGAACTGCACACATCTGGTCCGGCCTTATACGAACCGAAACTGAAACGAAGATGCTTTGTCAAGCGTCCCAACAACAGAATAGCTCCTTCCCGGAGGCGGTGTGCCTGATAACGCAGATGAAATACAAACGGTTATTGTTGTTTAGAGCACCTTATTTATTCCACAACAATCTTCTCCTGCTCCTGTAGGCGTTAAGACAAAACGGCAAACACTGTAGAACGCTGTATCTTTGGCTTTCGAGCTATATGCTGAACAACTGGGTGACTGCTGCCCAAGTCGGTTAAAGGTTAAACGACGGATAAAAACGACGAACAATGATTGCTTTTGCTACGCTAAATAAATCCAACGCGAACTCCACACGCCCCGTGCTCTACTGTCTTACTGGCTATTATTGAAATTGATAAGCGTAACTGTTTGTATCTCCCGTCCATCATCCGGAACCTTTTCGTAATGTTCCAAGAAATGTCTCTGTAAAGCGTCTGTGTGCGTCATGTGTGTTTGTAAAAACCGCGTCCATCCTTTGAATCGAACAGTTGGATTGCATGCGCGAGTAAAGCTTGCGAAAACTTGCTCCGGCAACGGTTTACTTCTTGCCCTTCTTCACCAGCAGCTCGTCGATGGCTTTCTCCACATCGGCGAAGATTTCCTCCGGTGCGCGTTCGGCATTGAGCTGCCGTGTTTTCCCGGAAGGTGGCAATGCGAGTCTTCAGGGTCTCCTCGTTATCATCCGCACGCACCGTGGCCGACTCGGACGCACGCTTCATAATGCGAGCCACCAACGTTTCCTGCCAAGAGAAAATGCCTTTGTAGTGCAACACTTTGGTGCTGTTTCACCTTGTATCGTAACCCATTTTTTCCACTGTAATACACGGTTCGGAGCGACCCTCAGCACGCCATACGATGCTTTCAACAATCGACAGCGACCTGTCATGATGTTAATTGCAATTTTTTGTGCTTCTTTTATCGATCGATCCCGTCGGACCTTGAATGCGCAAAAATTGCATGTGCATTTGGTGCTGCTGCTTCGGTGCATGCTCGATTCAGTTGCAATCCGAAATTTGCCTCATTCGCGTCGTGGTGATTGCCGTACCCGAAATCGTGCCTTAACGATGGCCAACTGGGGTGGCGTTAAAATAGGCTCTAAGCAGTAAGTTTCCTGAAGAGAATGTGTAGGCCGTTGTGGGCTAATTTTGCACACTCTCTCCTGCAGGGGTCAACCGAACAACAAACAAGCGCCGATGCGGTTTTCAGAAACTCTTACGGCCGCGCTCGGAAACCGGAAAAACAAGTACAAAGACGTCTCGAAGGATTTGAACAGTCTCATCAACCGCGAGGAGCTCGAGGATGAGATCTTCGTGCCGAACTATAACATCCGCAAGATAAAGGCGATGATCGCCCGGGTCGTGAAGCAGCAGTTTGTCGTGCGCAACGAGGACGGAGATCTGCTAACGTGGGTGTACGATCCTGCCAAAAACCTTGAGATGAGCCAGACCATTGCGAAGGCGGTCAAGGATCGATTGCGCAACCTCAACCTACCGCGTTACCGGGTCGTGTGCGTCTGTTCGATAGTGGAGAAGCAGCTGCAGGGTATGCACTACAAGATGAAGTTCATTCTCGATCCGTACATGGATAACTACGTGCAGTACGTGCACGATGGGGCGATCTTCTGGATCATCACGACCGCTTTTCTCGTGCACAAGGATTAAGCGTTTAGCGCAGGCAGTGAAGCTACCGGTACTTACGTTCGAGCACTCGAAGTACAGCACGATGTCTACCGGGGCGATAAACTTCTCGAATTCGGGACCCTGTGCAGGTTCACGTGGGTAGCTGGGAATGAGAGAGAGAGAGAAAGAGATCAACTTCATTCAACGGCCCGTCCATCAATCTCCAGTCACATCAACTCACCCATCGATCAGGTATCCAACGGTACCGTTCAGTGCCTTCACCATGGCAGCCTCCAGCAGCTTCAACACCGTCTCATTTGGCACCAGAATGCCCTGCTTCATCATCTCCTGCAGCTCCTTGCCCTTCTCCGAGCCGGACGCAACCTCATCGCGCAGCAGATCGCCGGTACTGAAGTGCGAGAAGTTGTACTTCTTCACGATCTTCTCGCACTGGGTGCCCTTACCGCAGCCCGGACCACCGAGGACCCAGATGATCGGAACGTTGGCGTCGCGCATCTAGAAACCGAGAGCGGGAGTCACATTTCATTACGAACTCGTTAACAACAACACCTGGCGCTATCTGTTAGAACGTGAACGTGATCGGAGTGCAGAGAGGGTCATAACGTCCTACACGAAAATGTCGTTAATAGAGAGAGAGAAGGAGCGAGACAGAGCGCTGGACGCGTCTTGTAGAAGGGATCACTAGGCGGGCGGCCGTGGTTAGCAAAGCATCGGAAGCGTCGGGAAGCAGGCACACGTCCCCGTTGGAAAGGTTTACAAGCAGACCCAGCGTCAACCTCGGTGCAACTTACGTGGGCAATCGGGATGCCAGCAGCATTTGGCACCTGCACCGCCGGTGAACTGCCGCCGGAGGACGGTGCGGACGCCGTTGCCTTATCCTTTGCCTTGGACTCGTGCTCCAGCGCCATCTGGTGGCACATGAACAGCTGAGCCACGGCAAGACGCACGCATTCGGGCAAGCACGGATCGGACGGTCAAGGGGAAAGGTGGATATAGAATTCGGGGTAAGCTGTACTAGGTTTTATTCCACGCAGAGGTAGCAAGTACTGTAGTATGATCGATACGCCAGGGGACAGATAGACATCAAAGTGCCTGTTTTCGAACGTATGAGTCTAATTTATCCTCGCCCCGACATTGTAGCGCAGCTGCGGATCTCAATTTCACGCACTATTAAGGACGGTGTGTGCATTTTTCAACAGGCCGAACAGGTCTCGAAAATAGAGCGTCCGTCGAGCGGCTCTATATTTACATCGACACCGAAGTGAAGGATTCACCGTCGGCTGTTGATAATGAACGGCCCGCATTAAAATTTCACTTTTCACTGCCACAATCATTTTCTTGGCACCGGTCTGAAGGAAGCGGAACCGTGCACAGAGTAGCGGGAGAGCACATAACGACAACAAAAAACTGAACAGCAGTATCTGTGCTATGGGAGGTCAAAATTTCATGCCTTGAAATCGGGCGACTTATTTTTAGCCCACCGACACAGTTTGAAACAGACAGACAGTTTTCGCCGTTGGTGACTCTTTGGTGAGTCGCCCTGTTTGTCTAAAGGTTGTTAAACGATCAGCGTTGAAGCGCATCCCATAAATGACACCAGTAGCCAGTCCCTCAGGTTCAGGGTCAAGGGAGCCCATGATCAGTGTGATCAGAGTGCAGGTCAGGTTGGGTGGCGCACTCATTTACCTGACCACCGGCGTTGGGTCATGTTACGCAATCGGGCAGAGGTGAGAGGCTACTCCGTCCGTAGTCTCGCACGGAAAATATCGATCAATCGGTGCTGAATATTTCAACCGTCTTATACCTATCACCATGATAAGACGTTAGGAGGCGTTCAGTGCACAGGCTTCACTCGTTCGTTTTCTCTTCTGGTAGGAACACTGGGCGTATGTAAAACCGGGTATTACATGGGAAATGCAGTTGAGAGAAAATGGCGCACACACAGACACCCCTGGACTTGAACACCGCTCACTCACCATTATGACGAACTTTGCGAGGGTTGCTTGCTGCACGAAATCCACAAGTAATACTGATTCAAGCTCGACCGCGAGCTTCTAAGCGGGGTCCGAGAAATGCGAAAACTCGCGGTTGGCGCTGCGACCGTGTGCGTCCGCCTGTACCGGACCGCGCAATTTGTTTGCGTTCCGCGGTTGTCTGCGTGCCAAATTAGCCTAGTGTTTGTGTGCTTAGAGGGCAAACATTGACCGCGCACGGGGACAGCTGGCGGGGTGAGGTGTTGTGGGAAGGTTTTGTTTTATTTATAATCAACTACTCCCAACGAACCGCGCGGCTTGGAATCTCGCTCCCACCCTATGATCGGTGCGGCAGACACTGATGATACGCGTATGCACGTGAGCAGCGTGGGGCAGTTGCTGTAGTGGTGGTTTGGGTTTAGTAAACGCCGTCCGTCAGCTGGTACCGATCAGTGCTGGACGATCTGGGAGGTGTGATACTGTGAATGAGATGTAATTGAAATCATTATGCATGATCCGGTAGGAACTAGAGCGTACGATAAGCACTTCCTCCAGACGTGGAGAATTGCGTGGACCACTAACGAAACGACACACTAAAGAAGAACTTTAATTCAAATTGTATTTTCAATTGTATTAGTTAAGATACCTATACCTATGCATATTTTTGCACAAAGTAGAATGCCACCTGAAGTATGTTTGTATGCCAACGGGAAATCACTACACGATGTTAATTGTGAATGACATAAGATTTTCAAGGACAACTTTGCTCTCGCCACGTCAGACGCCCGTTTTGAGCGTATCTACTTTTGAAATAAACTAACTTTCATTCCATTCCATTCCAGTAATGAAAAACATATCGACCAAACTTTTGTCAGTGACATTGTTAAACTAGTCATCAAAGAAGTCTGTTACGAATACTGAACGTTGATAATGAAACACCTTGCTCGCTTACCTTGCGCAATAAACTATCACATCCGAACCTGAAAGACACCTACAAACCTAAGAACCATCCAAGCGCAATCTACCTTTTGCAAGTACAAAACACACTACCCTTCCAAAGTCTACTCAGAACCTTGATTTCCTCCACTTTAATCAGTTTGTTTACATCAGTGCTGCATTACTGATTGGAGAGGAAGCGGCTGTTCTCTCGAAAGGCGACTGGCCGCACTCATTCATGAGATACTTCCATTGCCGTGTTTCAAGTGATGGCGATGAGAGCGATAAGAAACTGCCCGAGAAGGAGAGAGTGCGAGTGCGCCCATAAAAAAGAGACATACGAGGACACATTTTAAAAAGGCGAGCATCGAACGAGCTGCTCATTTTGACACAACGAACATTTTGGAGGATGCGCAGTAGTGGCATACTGCGATGAGGTGAGGCTTTTCATTGTTTTTTTGTGTTGAATTTGGATTTTCTATCGAATCGTTCACGACCTGTCATCTGCCATCGTGCAAAACTCTGAGTAAATTAACGCGCAGTGGAACGCGAATGAAACACATTTCAACCTCAATTTCTAACGAAAAGGCTAGAAGATCATTTATTTCGTACCTTGAGCTCCGGTTTTTTTTCTTCAACCATTCAAAATGTACTGCACTTTGAGAAAAAAACAACGAAAGTGTAGTTCTCGGTGTAATATGATGCTACTAAAACGTGAGGCCTACGCATACCGTAACGACGTACTCCGGCATCAAACGCTGCTCAACTCTTCGCAGTATTCCTGCTTCCTGTTTGCTCAACTTGTTTTGGCACACTGCCAAGATACGAAACCGACATTCTCCATTCCATTCCTAGCCCACGGTTACGTGATCGTCTCTCGTGTTTTTCTTTAAAGCTATTAGACATTGCCTTCCACAACCTCCGCCTAGTTTTGTCCCTAGTTCCCGCCGAGAAACGATCCTTGATCACTTTTAAAGCACGATTTCCAGTAACAATTAATTAGCTCACGTCCCGGTCACTTCGGTCGTTCCAAAAACCTGAACGTTTTGTACTTATTGCTGTCGACTACGCCTAAATGTGTGAATCTATCGGGTAGCTGTCCGCCTCCTCGAGCATGTTGCGGAAGTTGGGCCGTCCGTTGGGGACGAACCCGTTCTTGGCCGGGCCCGCCTTTCCGCTCCCGGGCAGGTGTCCGTTGGCGAGACTGACGTGGTGGCTGATCGTCGGCACCGCACCGGGCACTTCCGTGTCTAGATCTTGGACGATCGCATCCACGCTGGAGCTCTGCTGGCGCTGGAGCACGTTCCGGAACGATCCCAGCTGCACCGGCGGAATGTCCGCCTCCTTGGCGGGGTCGTTCTGCGCGAGGCCAGAGTTCAACACACGCTCCATGTTGACGCGAACGATCCGCTCGAACTCGCGCTGCACCGACGGGCTGTCCGTGTCACCGTCAACCTTGAACGAGGGTGGCGCAACAGGAGGCGGTTGAGCGTTAGGGTGAAGGCTAGCTAATTGGAGTGGTGTGCGGAGGCGTGGTGAATAATACAAACACAACCGAAAACCCCAGCTACCAGCCTCACGATGGCAGCAGAGTTCGAATGATTAATAATGTATTGTTGGAATGAACCTATCGTGGCGATGGTGGTGTTATTCGGGGAACGGAAGTCGAGGACGTTCCTTGACTTGGACGCTCCGGTGCGTGACACTACTTACGATGGTGAGCCGACCTGCGGTGTCCATCTCTTTGAGCATGGGAAGCGTCAGCTCCCGGAACAGCTCCAAACGGCGTCGGAACGAAGATACGGTATCGTCCAGCCGGCCGCGACCCAGCTGCAACTTCGAGCAATCCAGCAGTATTATTGGAGGCTTTTGATTGTACTGTGGAGGGAGGAGGTGAGTTATTGGTTTGTCGAGATGCCCCGGAGGGACGGTGGGACGTTACCTTTCGCTCAAAATCCGCAACCTGATCCATATCCCGTGGATAGCCATCGATGATAATGCCCCGTCTGTCCGCCAGCTGTGTCAACTGGCTCTGGATCATAGCATCCAGTGATTTCTTCGGCACCATCTCACCGGCCGTTATTGCCTCCTTCACTGCATAGTTTTCGGAACCAACACGCGGTCCCGATTCGGCCACCGCTCTCAGCGATCTCCCCACGCTGCGCACAATGAGAGCAAGAGAACCAGGTCAGATGAGCCGCACCGTGGAAAGACCTTCTGTCCAACTTACCTGAAATGTCCCCAGCCGGGATTGATGCCAACCGCCTTCAGACACAGTGTCGCCTTATTGCTGCCCGGACCACCGATCACCCAAATAATGGGCGGCGGAAGGGCACCGCGCGGCCGAACGCGCTCCGGTGACACCTCGCCACCGACGGTGGCCGTCTCGCCGGTGTCATCGTGCCGTACCATCGTCAGGCTGGTGCGTGACTGCTGCCGCTGTAGCAACCCGTGGTGCGACGTCGGACGCGTCATCTGGGCACCGTGCGCTGGGGGCGGAGGCGTGCGAGTATGATTTAATTCTACTTGATGTGCGGGAGCTGCAATGACCTTAGGTTGACTAGGTGCCGTGTCTACACTAACTATACTGCCGGGTATGTCATCTACGCCCCTGCCCATACCTGCGACTCCGTTCAACAGTGCTTCCTGATTTTCTTGCGCACCGAGTATGTCGAGCACGGCGGCACGAAAGTCTTTGTACACCTCGGACGGCGATCGTTCGCCGTTTATCTGCGTGCGCAAGGGAAGACGAGCATACAGAGTGAGTCGGCCGAATGGAAAACGCGCGAAACAAAAGCACCGCCTGCAACGCTTACCGCGATCAACATGTCGCTCTGGTCGAAGTAGTCCGCGACGGGCATGACGTTCTTGAAGAAGTTCTCCAGCTCCATCTTGGCCAGCGACAGCACGACATGGCCCAGCTTGGCACCGTAATCGATTTGCTTCTGTAGTATGGCCTGCCGCCAGGATATGAGTATCACACCGTTGATTACCTGTATCTGTAACGGAAGGTGGAGCCCGAAACGGGAGAGGTGGTTACAGATTTAGCCTCCGGGTGGGATATTTCAACAAGGTCAAACGGCCAACAAGGTCCAAGGACTTTGCGGCCGAAAGCACACACGGACCGTGGCTATTCATAGGGCGACAAATTATTTCCAGCGCCCCCGGAGGAAGGGGAATTTTAATGACATAGACAAACATTGGGATACACTGTCAGCACCTCGCAGCGTCACCCGTGTGTGTGAGTGTGGGGTGATGGATTCCTGTTTTTGTTGTTGTTGTTGGGAATCGCGTTCGCAGTAGATCGCCAATCCCACTCACCTTTTCGGAGTACTCGACGACGTCCCGCATCGATCGTGGATATCCGGACACTAGGTACGTTTTGGCAGCTGGTGACATTTTCATCTCCAGCATCAGAACCTCGGTGACCGTGCGCGAGGAAAGCTGGGAGAAGTCTTGCATATCTGTCGGAAAGAGAGAGTGAGGCGAGTGAGCGACTCATCCACTGGAAGTTACGAAATGCCTGCCAAGGTGGTCCTTGAAGACCGCTCCTATGCCGTGTTCGTGCCGGGCCCGTATATGGTAATGTGGCGTATCGGTTAAATGATTGTGTTATGTGCGCTATTTGACCTTAATCAATATTTGATTAATTTATCAACCACCAGCCCGTTGTCTTCCTGGTCGCTGGACTGGACTGGGCACTGTGTGCTACCGCTCCCGCTCCCACTGTCCACAAGGTCCAATCGGAACCAAATCAAGGGCTATCGGAAATCGATCGGCAACCCGTTCGCCATGGTCAACGGACACGCCGTCTTCTGTGGCGCGTTTTCTTGACCAACTCAAGCGTAAACCCTACCAAGAAATGCATGAAAAGTTCATGCCGCAATTATCTCACACGGAGAACGAGGACACACCACACGTGTCTATACCGGTGCCGCCCGCCCGTTGATCGAGGAGACAAACTGACTCCAACCGGAACGATTGGGTTGGTGCAGACGCTCATCGATGTCATCAGGTAATAATTACTGGATTTATTGATTTTTGTTTGCCCAACGCCTGGCGCTGGGAGCGGTGGCCATCCTGTTCCTATTATCCTATTATCGCCGGACCCAGATCCGAGGTTGATTCAAAATTCAGTAATGACCCAGGCCGGTGTGCCGATGAGTCAGCGCGCGGGATCATAAGACGGTGGTGTGGCACTGACGACACTTACCATTCCCGATGGCGTACTGCTGCAGCAGGTCCATCATGTTGATGTGCGTAACACCGCGGCGCTCCTGCATCAGAGTATCGCAGTGCGTTACTTTACCACTACCGGGGCCACCTACAGCGTGCGGGTGGAGCAAACAGAAACAACACCGTTTGAGCTTTTATCCGAACGCACGACACCGATCGAGTGATCGCGATAGTTACCTAACACGAATATGACAGGCACTTTCGGGGGATCGAACTTCACCTTGCCGGTGTTCTGCATTCCGGTAATGGCACTCTTCGGGGTGCGTACCACGGCGGAACGCGTGCTCGGTCCACCGCCTTTCCAGTCTGGGTCCTCTATGTCGGACGCAGTGTTGTTTTTTTCTTGAAATAGAGTACACATACGGACACGCTCTCAATGGACGTTCCACGTGGTGCATTCTTCCCGATGATGGATCTTTCGGAAGCATGGCCACCGTCGTGAAGCATGAAGGCGACTCTCCGTCACTTACCTGTATCTAGACAAATACCCATTATCCATTCGAGTTAATTGGGGTGTGCAAAAGGTTTTACGAAAGTACTAGTGGATGCAGCTGTAACCTCACGACACCCACGGCACGATGCATCGATGGAAGTTGAGAGATCAGCTTCTACAAACTTTGGAAACCAGGTTGCCAGGACACAGCGGTAGTAGTAGCACAACAGCGCGTACACAACCCGAACTCCGCAGGATAGCGCGACCAGTAAACGCCGATCACCGCGTGCGCACCGCAGGAAATGCCGACTCTCACTGTTTGACGAAGGCGATGGCGTTTGCTTTTTTACCGCGCCGGGGAACTGAGGGGCTGAATAATTGATCGTCCGGTTCGGCGTACGAGGACGAGCAGGAGCTGCTAGCGTGATGCGAGCCAGCGCTCTCGTTCGTATGTGAACCGCCGAAACCACACACTCCCGGCACGCACGTGTCCTTTCGCCTACCGGAATGATGCCGTGTGTCCGTGCCTTTCACCTTCGGTACGGTTGCTGTCTGCTACGGTATGGAGTGCGACTGTGGTCGTAGGGTGATGGTCAATGCTTCGGAATGGATCGGTGGCCACTAACGGCACTAGGAGTTGGAGAGAGAGTGAGAGTGATACTCAGTACTTACGGTGTCCCACTGTGTCAGGTGCCCCCGTCAGGTAGCTGCTTGCTCTCTGTGAACGGCTGCCCAATTTTTGCATCACAGTAGGCGGGCACGATCTTTTATAAGGCCTGCTTTGGTGGCGGCTATCTATGATCTCTGCACTGTAATGGAGGAAACTTTCACTGCATGTGCAGTTTTTTGTTTGTTTCGTCGTCTGTTTGGGTACGATTAAATATGCACTGATAGCGGATAGCTTGTTGGCGTTGCACGCGTGGCTCCCCAACACCGAGGGATTGGGGTGGATCGTTTTTTATGCTCTTCAAAATCCAATAAATTATTTTAAATACTGGAACCGCTCCAGATGGTTCGACTGTCCATGCGCCCCTCCGACCCGGTTCACACCGTTCCTAGGATCGATTGATTCTAGTGACAATTTTCAACACCCTTTCGCTTCTTTTACTACCACACGCGGAAATTGATAGCACCGGTGGTTCACGAGAAACTGTCGCTGGGAAATATGTTTTGTGTCGCGGGCCATCAACACCTTGTGCCTCCGTTGCCAGACACCAGACCGCGTTGTTGGGGCTGCATGACGCGGCCATTTTTCAAATTCGTTCCAACCAGCTGTGCCTGCCTAATTACAGCAGCTCATCGTTTAAACAGGCAATTTGAGGTCGGTTTATGATTTCGGAACTCGTTGCAATACGCGTGCCGTATCTGTCGTCTGCTTTTGATAGCGGCTAAACACTATCATTTAGCAGGCGACCCTCGCCAGCCCTAATAACGAGGAAGCGAGGATATGGGTGTTCGAGACGATCAGCTCGTTTAAAAGTGACCGCTGCGGAAGGACACCGTAAATTGTAGCAATGACCTCAAAGCGGTGATACTGTGCTCCAGATGAAAACCGGCACCTTGTTTCCCATTTGAGGTGATTCATTGGAGGGAACTTTGAATAATTTATGGATTTTCCTAAAAACAAATAATCAACACAAACCCTCCCATTAGTGTAATAGATTTTTCTTGGAAATTCGAAGTCCTGTGAAGGACTGATGAATCTGTGGTTTTCTTCCTCGATGGTACTACATCGTTCGGATGTTTTAGTCTGCCGTTTCTGGCTTTCTTTGATATAAGTTATCCTTGGCTGATGAGACAGTCTTGCTATTGCTATGCAAGACTTTAAGAAAGATTATCTGTATTTTCGCTTTTCTTGCTACGCAAGGTGTCTTATGTTTTTTGACAGTTTCATATAATTAAAGACAGGAACGTAGTACATCTTCCGTTATGAAACCGTTCTGCGGCCTTGTCCAAACGAAGAGCCTAACAAACGATCGTTTTCCCTTATGGAAAGCATTAACGTGTGCATTATTCATCACAAATAGCACCGAGACCTGTCGGTTTCAAGGACTATAACATGTGCCATTCTTCACGTGGTGAATAATTCAACTCAAAACTTCTTGCATCCGAAAATGTGCCCGAACTCCGCAGGATAGCGCGACCAGTAAACGCCGATCACCGCGTGCGCACCGCAGGAAATGCCGACTCTCACTGTTTGACGAAGGCGATGGCGTTTGCTTTTTTACCGCGCCGGGGAACTGAGGGGCTGAATAATTGATCGTCCGGTTCGGCGTACGAGGACGAGCAGGAGCTGCTAGCGTGATGCGAGCCAGCGCTCTCGTTCGTATGTGAACCGCCGAAACCACACACTCCCGGCACGCACGTGTCCTTTCGCCTACCGGAATGATGCCGTGTGTCCGTGCCTTTCACCTTCGGTACGGTTGCTGTCTGCTACGGTATGGAGTGCGACTGTGGTCGTAGGGTGATGGTCAATGCTTCGGAATGGATCGGTGGCCACTAACGGCACTAGGAGTTGGAGAGAGAGTGAGAGTGATACTCAGTACTTACGGTGTCCCACTGTGTCAGGTGCCCCCGTCAGGTAGCTGCTTGCTCTCTGTGAACGGCTGCCCAATTTTTGCATCACAGTAGGCGGGCACGATCTTTTATAAGGCCTGCTTTGGTGGCGGCTATCTATGATCTCTGCACTGTAATGGAGGAAACTTTCACTGCATGTGCAGTTTTTTGTTTGTTTCGTCGTCTGTTTGGGTACGATTAAATATGCACTGATAGCGGATAGCTTGTTGGCGTTGCACGCGTGGCTCCCCAACACCGAGGGATTGGGGTGGATCGTTTTTTATGCTCTTCAAAATCCAATAAATTATTTTAAATACTGGAACCGCTCCAGATGGTTCGACTGTCCATGCGCCCCTCCGACCCGGTTCACACCGTTCCTAGGATCGATTGATTCTAGTGACAATTTTCAACACCCTTTCGCTTCTTTTACTACCACACGCGGAAATTGATAGCACCGGTGGTTCACGAGAAACTGTCGCTGGGAAATATGTTTTGTGTCGCGGGCCATCAACACCTTGTGCCTCCGTTGCCAGACACCAGACCGCGTTGTTGGGGCTGCATGACGCGGCCATTTTTCAAATTCGTTCCAACCAGCTGTGCCTGCCTAATTACAGCAGCTCATCGTTTAAACAGGCAATTTGAGGTCGGTTTATGATTTCGGAACTCGTTGCAATACGCGTGCCGTATCTGTCGTCTGCTTTTGATAGCGGCTAAACACTATCATTTAGCAGGCGACCCTCGCCAGCCCTAATAACGAGGAAGCGAGGATATGGGTGTTCGAGACGATCAGCTCGTTTAAAAGTGACCGCTGCGGAAGGACACCGTAAATTGTAGCAATGACCTCAAAGCGGTGATACTGTGCTCCAGATGAAAACCGGCACCTTGTTTCCCATTTGAGGTGATTCATTGGAGGGAACTTTGAATAATTTATGGATTTTCCTAAAAACAAATAATCAACACAAACCCTCCCATTAGTGTAATAGATTTTTCTTGGAAATTCGAAGTCCTGTGAAGGACTGATGAATCTGTGGTTTTCTTCCTCGATGGTACTACATCGTTCGGATGTTTTAGTCTGCCGTTTCTGGCTTTCTTTGATATAAGTTATCCTTGGCTGATGAGACAGTCTTGCTATTGCTATGCAAGACTTTAAGAAAGATTATCTGTATTTTCGCTTTTCTTGCTACGCAAGGTGTCTTATGTTTTTTGACAGTTTCATATAATTAAAGACAGGAACGTAGTACATCTTCCGTTATGAAACCGTTCTGCGGCCTTGTCCAAACGAAGAGCCTAACAAACGATCGTTTTCCCTTATGGAAAGCATTAACGTGTGCATTATTCATCACAAATAGCACCGAGACCTGTCGGTTTCAAGGACTATAACATGTGCCATTCTTCACGTGGTGAATAATTCAACTCAAAACTTCTTGCATCCGAAAATGTGTGTGTGGGGTGTGGAGAAACACACTTAGAAGGGGAGTGGGATAGTGAGTCCTTGCCGCAGTAAGACACACCAGCCGTCTCTTGGCTATATTATTCATCCGTGTCAACTGGCCACTGGCGGCGGATTAAGTTATGGAGAGCGTGCTTTCCTAACATGGCTCTCGTTCGGTTGGCAGGAACGTCGGCGGGCAATGTAACGGGGTGGCAGCAATATTTGATTTCCTTAAATAGAATCCCAAATGTTGATTAGCGCTGAAGAAAGCTAATTTACCGAAGATTGATTTAGTACAAGCCACTTTCAGGTGAAAGCGTTTTGTGTTTTTTTTCCTATATGCCGTCTTGAAAGTTTTGTTTCAATCGTGTCCTTAATGCAGTGCAGTGTATGGAATCGATCCTTACAAAAAGTACTAGTTCTTCTTTGTCTATCCTGTATCTGTCTACACAGTCATGTCTGCCGTCTTTTTTCTTATTAAACTTTTGAAGTATGAGCCTTTAGCTTTCGCCGGTAGATCTTTTATTGATAGTAGGGAACGGCCTCTTTGTGATTTGGTAGCTGTCCTACCACTTGAAGAACAGCGCAATCAAATGAAATATCATAAAACTTTATTTCTTCTTGTTCATATTATCAACCCAAAAATGGTAATAAATCAATAGAACGAGATAAAAAAGATTATTAATTCATACATGGTAGATCAGTATAGAAAAGATTTGATCGTACGTGCTTGGTGAGCAAACCACGTGGCTTTGTTCGAACCACGTGGTTATGACAAATTCTATAACTAAAAATTCAAATACTCAACCAGTTCTGTTAACCTTTTTTTACCTATGACAAAAAACTACACACCTTTTTACTTATTTTTTTAATTTTCCAAACGGTTGCGCTTAAAGTGTAGGTCACTGTCAGCCTTCTGTCAAACGGGCATTTGCGTAAAAAAGGTAAACAAACTCATCCTTCCGCCCGGCAAAAGCGAGTAAAAACAAGCGAATAATTACATCCCAAAAATATGGAATACAGTTAGGAACGTAGTACATCTTCCGTTATGAAACCGTTCTGCGGCCTTGTCCAAACGAAGAGCCTAACAAACGATCGTTTTCCCTTATGGAAAGCATTAACGTGTGCATTATTCATCACAAATAGCACCGAGACCTGTCGGTTTCAAGGACTATAACATGTGCCATTCTTCACGTGGTGAATAATTCAGCTCAAAACTTCTTGCATCCGACAATGTGTGTGTGGGGTGTGGAGAAACACACTTAGAAGGGGAGTGGGATAGTGAGTCCTTGCCGCAGTAAGACACACCAGCCTCGGCCGAAAACGAGAGAAAACTATCGTGGCATGGAAGCGCTGGATCTTTGTTCACGCGGTGGAAGTTGACCGATGCTCCTTCCACGGTGAAATTGTGATTGCCACCGTTGGTTTGTTTTCGATCGTCCACCGCCTAACCTTTCCTAACCGGTGGCAGCTCCGGCGTACCGGAGAAGGAAGTCGTTCCAGTGCGAATTGCCTTCGTTCAAACGGTAAAGATGTGATCGAACTAATGTTTCGCTGTGCATCGATTCTTTTTAGGTTAATCCGCTAAAATGGTTCAGCGACTGACGCTTCGACGACGCTTGTCGTACAATACCAAGTCCAACAAACGCCGTATGTAAGTAAGCGCACAAACAAGCACGCACGTCGCACTGATGCACTTTTCAACCGGTGAAGATGCAAGAAAATAGCATTACACTTAAATCAAAGTTCACTTCGGTCCGTTCGGTTCCGTTTACTGTGGCAGACTAAGCAGCGTCTGTTGACCTGCCGGGAGGTAGTTCACGCCGCGCGATCGGCTCATCTGGTAGGCAATATCTTCCGCCGCTTCAATTCGTCGCAGCTCGATCAAACCGTCACCGGATTCCTTCAGCGAACGGGCCAACATCTGGGCGGCCTGAGCATCACCCTCGGCGGTAATGATTGCCGCCTGCTTCATCTGTTCCGCTTTCTCGACGAGGAAACGTGCCTTTTCCGCCTCCTGCTGCGCTACCTGCTTCATTTCGACGGCCTGCGTGAACTCCTTGCCGAACGTCAGATGCGTGATCGAGATGTCGTCCAGGATGACGCCGAACTGGGCCGCACGCTCGGTCAGATCGTCCGACACCTTCTGCGAGACCATCTCACGCTGCGTGATCAGCTCGCCGGCATCGAATTGCGCGACGACCGCCTTCAGCACCTCCGTCGTGATGGAGGGCAGGACGCGCTCGTCGTAGTCCGGACCGAGGATGGTGTAGATCTTCGGCAGCTGGTCCGGCACCGGACGGAACAGGATACGGAGCGTGATGTTCACGTTCTGCAGATCCTTACTTCCCGTCACCACCGGTACGTTGCGCGGTTGCGAGCGAATGTCGAAAATGATCGGTCGCTGCACCCAAGGCACGAAGAAATGTGTTCCCTCCCCGGTGACCTGCTGCTTCACACCGCTGAATCGGTCAAAGATAACTGCCCGATGGCCACCATCAACTATGTTGGGGAGGCGGGAAGGAAGAACAAAAGACACGATAAGAACGAAGCCGGTTGCATACGGTAGAAGTGCACTTTACCATTATATAACGCGGAGTTGACGACGCCGCCGATCACGGCCACTCCTAGACCGAGCTGTCCGATACGATTCAGGAACTGTGTTGCCATTTTGGGATGTGCAGCTGAAAGGAAGAATTCAGATGTAAAGTAATCATCCGGTCGCGGGTTGCACTCATAAAACACAACAATTGCATCATATTCAGCAAATGAGGTTAGCTGGTTGATGCCGGAATGAGCACCGGGACAGCTTCAGATTTGGTTGATTTCGTTAGTACCTTCCACCAGTTTGTTCGGTATGGTGGAAAGCAAAGGATGCAGGTGAAAGAATCTTTAGAATATAGTAAAATATATGTAAATTTCACACTTTACCGGCAGATTTACTTTGCGTAACAAGAAACGTGAATTCACTTGATTCGAGAAATTTACATCAAATGTCAAATGGCTCGGACCGTGCTGCCAGTAACGCTCGATGGTATATCTGACAGTGTTGCCGGTCACTTCGCGAAGAAATCCTCGTATTTTACATTTTGTAGGTTGATATCGTTTTCTTAAATAAATACAATTTCTACTTCAAATGGAATGATAGAAGGTTCGACGTTTATTGTACATATATATTTTTGCATTGGCTTAGCGCGTGCAGCACTGCCCTCAACAGGGTGACGATGCGGGTGATGGCGTACAGGCTAAACTGACGGCTGGTGTGTCTTACTGCGGCAAGGACTCACTATCCCACTCCCCTTCTAAGTGTGTTTCTCCACACCCCACACACACATTGTCGGATGCAAGAAGTTTTGAGCTGAATTATTCACCACGTGAAGAATGGCACATGTTATAGTCCTTGAAACCGACAGGTCTCGGTGCTATTTGTGATGAATAATTGCAGGCTTGGAGTACATGCAATCCGGCCGGAATCGCAGCTCAAGTCGTCGTTTCTCTTGAGCGAAAGTCTGCGGGAGAAGAGTGTGATAAACAAATGCCGGCTATGGCAAGACTCACGGTTAATACTCACGGTGCTTATTTCGCGCATTCCTCCGAGCGTTTCGATCATGCGGTCCGGGTTTAATACCACTCCCGGATACACCACGCACACTAAATCTCTATCAAAATTATGTTCGTGGGCATTTTTTAAACTGTATTCCATATTTTTGGGATGTAATTATTCGCTTGTTTTTACTCGCTTTTGCCGGGCGGAAGGATGAGTTTGTTTACCTTTTTTACGCAAATGCCCGTTTGACAGAAGGCTGACAGTGACCTACACTTTAAGCGCAACCGTTTGGAAAATTAAAAAAATAAGTAAAAAGGTGTGTAGTTTTTTGTCATAGGTAAAAAAAGGTTAACAGAACTGGTTGAGTATTTGAATTTTTAGTTATAGAATTTGTCATAACCACGTGGTTCGAACAAAGCCACGTGGTTTGCTCACCAAGCACGTACGATCAAATCTTTTCTATACTGATCTACCATGTATGAATTAATAATCTTTTTTATCTCGTTCTATTGATTTATTACCATTTTTGGGTTGATAATATGAACAAGAAGAAATAAAGTTTTATGATATTTCATTTGATTGCGCTGTTCTTCAAGTGGTAGGACAGCTACCAAATCACAAAGAGGCCGTTCCCTACTATCAATAAAAGATCTACCGGCGAAAGCTAAAGGCTCATACTTCAAAAGTTTAATAAGAAAAAAGACGGCAGACATGACTGTGTAGACAGATACAGGATAGACAAAGAAGAACTAGTACTTTTTGTAAGGATCGATTCCATACACTGCACTGCATTAAGGACACGATTGAAACAAAACTTTCAAGACGGCATATAGGAAAAAAAACACAAAACGCTTTCACCTGAAAGTGGCTTGTACTAAATCAATCTTCGGTAAATTAGCTTTCTTCAGCGCTAATCAACATTTGGGATTCTATTTAAGGAAATCAAATATTGCTGCCACCCCGTTACATTGCCCGCCGACGTTCCTGCCAACCGAACGAGAGCCATGTTAGGAAAGCACGCTCTCCATAACTTAATCCGCCGCCAGTGGCCAGTTGACACGGATGAATAATATAGCCAAGAGACGGCTGGTGTGTCTTACTGCGGCAAGGACTCACTATCCCACTCCCCTTCTAAGTGTGTTTCTCCACACCCCACACACACATTTTCGGATGCAAGAAGTTTTGAGTTGAATTATTCACCACGTGAAGAATGGCACATGTTATAGTCCTTGAAACCGACAGGTCTCGGTGCTATTTGTGATGAATAATGCACACGTTAATGCTTTCCATAAGGGAAAACGATCGTTTGTTAGGCTCTTCGTTTGGACAAGGCCGCAGAACGGTTTCATAACGGAAGATGTACTACGTTCCTGTCTTTAATTATATGAAACTGTCAAAAAACATAAGACACCTTGCGTAGCAAGAAAAGCGAAAATACAGATAATCTTTCTTAAAGTCTTGCATAGCAATAGCAAGACTGTCTCATCAGCCAAGGATAACTTATATCAAAGAAAGCCAGAAACGGCAGACTAAAACATCCGAACGATGTAGTACCATCGAGGAAGAAAACCACAGATTCATCAGTCCTTCACAGGACTTCGAATTTCCAAGAAAAATCTATTACACTAATGGGAGGGTTTGTGTTGATTATTTGTTTTTAGGAAAATCCATAAATTATTCAAAGTTCCCTCCAATGAATCACCTCAAATGGGAAACAAGGTGCCGGTTTTCATCTGGAGCACAGTATCACCGCTTTGAGGTCATTGCTACAATTTACGGTGTCCTTCCGCAGCGGTCACTTTTAAACGAGCTGATCGTCTCGAACACCCATATCCTCGCTTCCTCGTTATTAGGGCTGGCGAGGGTCGCCTGCTAAATGATAGTGTTTAGCCGCTATCAAAAGCAGACGACAGATACGGCACGCGTATTGCAACGAGTTCCGAAATCATAAACCGACCTCAAATTGCCTGTTTAAACGATGAGCTGCTGTAATTAGGCAGGCACAGCTGGTTGGAACGAATTTGAAAAATGGCCGCGTCATGCAGCCCCAACAACGCGGTCTGGTGTCTGGCAACGGAGGCACAAGGTGTTGATGGCCCGCGACACAAAACATATTTCCCAGCGACAGTTTCTCGTGAACCACCGGTGCTATCAATTTCCGCGTGTGGTAGTAAAAGAAGCGAAAGGGTGTTGAAAATTGTCACTAGAATCAATCGATCCTAGGAACGGTGTGAACCGGGTCGGAGGGGCGCATGGACAGTCGAACCATCTGGAGCGGTTCCAGTATTTAAAATAATTTATTGGATTTTGAAGAGCATAAAAAACGATCCACCCCAATCCCTCGGTGTTGGGGAGCCACGCGTGCAACGCCAACAAGCTATCCGCTATCAGTGCATATTTAATCGTACCCAAACAGACGACGAAACAAACAAAAAACTGCACATGCAGTGAAAGTTTCCTCCATTACAGTGCAGAGATCATAGATAGCCGCCACCAAAGCAGGCCTTATAAAAGATCGTGCCCGCCTACTGTGATGCAAAAATTGGGCAGCCGTTCACAGAGAGCAAGCAGCTACCTGACGGGGGCACCTGACACAGTGGGACACCGTAAGTACTGAGTATCACTCTCACTCTCTCTCCAACTCCTAGTGCCGTTAGTGGCCACCGATCCATTCCGAAGCATTGACCATCACCCTACGACCACAGTCGCACTCCATACCGTAGCAGACAGCAACCGTACCGAAGGTGAAAGGCACGGACACACGGCATCATTCCGGTAGGCGAAAGGACACGTGCGTGCCGGGAGTGTGTGGTTTCGGCGGTTCACATACGAACGAGAGCGCTGGCTCGCATCACGCTAGCAGCTCCTGCTCGTCCTCGTACGCCGAACCGGACGATCAATTATTCAGCCCCTCAGTTCCCCGGCGCGGTAAAAAAGCAAACGCCATCGCCTTCGTCAAACAGTGAGAGTCGGCATTTCCTGCGGTGCGCACGCGGTGATCGGCGTTTACTGGTCGCGCTATCCTGCGGAGTTCGGGTTGTGTACGCGCTGTTGTGCTACTACTACCGCTGTGTCCTGGCAACCTGGTTTCCAAAGTTTGTAGAAGCTGATCATAGCCGAAATCAGCAGAATATTGAGCATAAAATAAGTTCACCGTAAGACAAAGGGTTAGCATGAGTCGTTGTCAGCAAGTTCGGAACTATAATTACAAATAGTGCAGTGTGAGCGCGATTGGCGGATAATTGTTCGATCACTTCCATCGATGCATCGTGCCGTGGGTGTCGTGAGGTTACAGCTGCATCCACTAGTACTTTCGTAAAACCTTTTGCACACCCCAATTAACTCGAATGGATAATGGGTATTTGTCTAGATACAGGTAAGTGACGGAGAGTCGCCTTCATGCTTCACGACGGTGGCCATGCTTCCGAAAGATCCATCATCGGGAAGAATGCACCACGTGGAACGTCCATTGAGAGCGTGTCCGTATGTGTACTCTATTTCAAGAAAAAAACAACACTGCGTCCGACATAGAGGACCCAGACTGGAAAGGCGGTGGACCGAGCACGCGTTCCGCCGTGGTACGCACCCCGAAGAGTGCCATAACCGGAATGCAGAACACCGGCAAGGTGAAGTTCGATCCCCCGAAAGTGCCTGTCATATTCGTGTTAGGTAACTATCGCGATCACTCGATCGGTGTCGTGCGTTCGGATAAAAGCTCAAACGGTGTTGTTTCTGTTTGCTCCACCCGCACGCTGTAGGTGGCCCCGGTAGTGGTAAAGTAACGCACTGCGATACTCTGATGCAGGAGCGCCGCGGTGTTACGCACATCAACATGATGGACCTGCTGCAGCAGTACGCCATCGGGAATGGTAAGTGTCGTCAGTGCCACACCACCGTCTTATGATCCCGCGCGCTGACTCATCGGCACACCGGCCTGGGTCATTACTGAATTTTGAATCAACCTCGGATCTGGGTCCGGCGATAATAGGATAATAGGAACAGGATGGCCACCGCTCCCAGCGCCAGGCGTTGGGCAAACAAAAATCAATAAATCCAGTAATTATTACCTGATGACATCGATGAGCGTCTGCACCAACCCAATCGTTCCGGTTGGAGTCAGTTTGTCTCCTCGATCAACGGGCGGGCGGCACCGGTATAGACACGTGTGGTGTGTCCTCGTTCTCCGTGTGAGATAATTGCGGCATGAACTTTTCATGCATTTCTTGGTAGGGTTTACGCTTGAGTTGGTCAAGAAAACGCGCCACAGAAGACGGCGTGTCCGTTGACCATGGCGAACGGGTTGCCGATCGATTTCCGATAGCCCTTGATTTGGTTCCGATTGGACCTTGTGGACAGTGGGAGCGGGAGCGGTAGCACACAGTGCCCAGTCCAGTCCAGCGACCAGGAAGACAACGGGCTGGTGGTTGATAAATTAATCAAATATTGATTAAGGTCAAATAGCGCACATAACACAATCATTTAACCGATACGCCACATTACCATATACGGGCCCGGCACGAACACGGCATAGGAGCGGTCTTCAAGGACCACCTTGGCAGGCATTTCGTAACTTCCAGTGGATGAGTCGCTCACTCGCCTCACTCTCTCTTTCCGACAGATATGCAAGACTTCTCCCAGCTTTCCTCGCGCACGGTCACCGAGGTTCTGATGCTGGAGATGAAAATGTCACCAGCTGCCAAAACGTACCTAGTGTCCGGATATCCACGATCGATGCGGGACGTCGTCGAGTACTCCGAAAAGGTGAGTGGGATTGGCGATCTACTGCGAACGCGATTCCCAACAACAACAACAAAAACAGGAATCCATCACCCCACACTCACACACACGGGTGACGCTGCGAGGTGCTGACAGTGTATCCCAATGTTTGTCTATGTCATTAAAATTCCCCTTCCTCCGGGGGCGCTGGAAATAATTTGTCGCCCTATGAATAGCCACGGTCCGTGTGTGCTTTCGGCCGCAAAGTCCTTGGACCTTGTTGGCCGTTTGACCTTGTTGAAATATCCCACCCGGAGGCTAAATCTGTAACCACCTCTCCCGTTTCGGGCTCCACCTTCCGTTACAGATACAGGTAATCAACGGTGTGATACTCATATCCTGGCGGCAGGCCATACTACAGAAGCAAATCGATTACGGTGCCAAGCTGGGCCATGTCGTGCTGTCGCTGGCCAAGATGGAGCTGGAGAACTTCTTCAAGAACGTCATGCCCGTCGCGGACTACTTCGACCAGAGCGACATGTTGATCGCGGTAAGCGTTGCAGGCGGTGCTTTTGTTTCGCGCGTTTTCCATTCGGCCGACTCACTCTGTATGCTCGTCTTCCCTTGCGCACGCAGATAAACGGCGAACGATCGCCGTCCGAGGTGTACAAAGACTTTCGTGCCGCCGTGCTCGACATACTCGGTGCGCAAGAAAATCAGGAAGCACTGTTGAACGGAGTCGCAGGTATGGGCAGGGGCGTAGATGACATACCCGGCAGTATAGTTAGTGTAGACACGGCACCTAGTCAACCTAAGGTCATTGCAGCTCCCGCACATCAAGTAGAATTAAATCATACTCGCACGCCTCCGCCCCCAGCGCACGGTGCCCAGATGACGCGTCCGACGTCGCACCACGGGTTGCTACAGCGGCAGCAGTCACGCACCAGCCTGACGATGGTACGGCACGATGACACCGGCGAGACGGCCACCGTCGGTGGCGAGGTGTCACCGGAGCGCGTTCGGCCGCGCGGTGCCCTTCCGCCGCCCATTATTTGGGTGATCGGTGGTCCGGGCAGCAATAAGGCGACACTGTGTCTGAAGGCGGTTGGCATCAATCCCGGCTGGGGACATTTCAGGTAAGTTGGACAGAAGGTCTTTCCACGGTGCGGCTCATCTGACCTGGTTCTCTTGCTCTCATTGTGCGCAGCGTGGGGAGATCGCTGAGAGCGGTGGCCGAATCGGGACCGCGTGTTGGTTCCGAAAACTATGCAGTGAAGGAGGCAATAACGGCCGGTGAGATGGTGCCGAAGAAATCACTGGATGCTATGATCCAGAGCCAGTTGACACAGCTGGCGGACAGACGGGGCATTATCATCGATGGCTATCCACGGGATATGGATCAGGTTGCGGATTTTGAGCGAAAGGTAACGTCCCACCGTCCCTCCGGGGCATCTCGACAAACCAATAACTCACCTCCTCCCTCCACAGTACAATCAAAAGCCTCCAATAATACTGCTGGATTGCTCGAAGTTGCAGCTGGGTCGCGGCCGGCTGGACGATACCGTATCTTCGTTCCGACGCCGTTTGGAGCTGTTCCGGGAGCTGACGCTTCCCATGCTCAAAGAGATGGACACCGCAGGTCGGCTCACCATCGTAAGTAGTGTCACGCACCGGAGCGTCCAAGTCAAGGAACGTCCTCGACTTCCGTTCCCCGAATAACACCACCATCGCCACGATAGGTTCATTCCAACAATACATTATTAATCATTCGAACTCTGCTGCCATCGTGAGGCTGGTAGCTGGGGTTTTCGGTTGTGTTTGTATTATTCACCACGCCTCCGCACACCACTCCAATTAGCTAGCCTTCACCCTAACGCTCAACCGCCTCCTGTTGCGCCACCCTCGTTCAAGGTTGACGGTGACACGGACAGCCCGTCGGTGCAGCGCGAGTTCGAGCGGATCGTTCGCGTCAACATGGAGCGTGTGTTGAACTCTGGCCTCGCGCAGAACGACCCCGCCAAGGAGGCGGACATTCCGCCGGTGCAGCTGGGATCGTTCCGGAACGTGCTCCAGCGCCAGCAGAGCTCCAGCGTGGATGCGATCGTCCAAGATCTAGACACGGAAGTGCCCGGTGCGGTGCCGACGATCAGCCACCACGTCAGTCTCGCCAACGGACACCTGCCCGGGAGCGGAAAGGCGGGCCCGGCCAAGAACGGGTTCGTCCCCAACGGACGGCCCAACTTCCGCAACATGCTCGAGGAGGCGGACAGCTACCCGATAGATTCACACATTTAGGCGTAGTCGACAGCAATAAGTACAAAACGTTCAGGTTTTTGGAACGACCGAAGTGACCGGGACGTGAGCTAATTAATTGTTACTGGAAATCGTGCTTTAAAAGTGATCAAGGATCGTTTCTCGGCGGGAACTAGGGACAAAACTAGGCGGAGGTTGTGGAAGGCAATGTCTAATAGCTTTAAAGAAAAACACGAGAGACGATCACGTAACCGTGGGCTAGGAATGGAATGGAGAATGTCGGTTTCGTATCTTGGCAGTGTGCCAAAACAAGTTGAGCAAACAGGAAGCAGGAATACTGCGAAGAGTTGAGCAGCGTTTGATGCCGGAGTACGTCGTTACGGTATGCGTAGGCCTCACGTTTTAGTAGCATCATATTACACCGAGAACTACACTTTCGTTGTTTTTTTCTCAAAGTGCAGTACATTTTGAATGGTTGAAGAAAAAAAACCGGAGCTCAAGGTACGAAATAAATGATCTTCTAGCCTTTTCGTTAGAAATTGAGGTTGAAATGTGTTTCATTCGCGTTCCACTGCGCGTTAATTTACTCAGAGTTTTGCACGATGGCAGATGACAGGTCGTGAACGATTCGATAGAAAATCCAAATTCAACACAAAAAAACAATGAAAAGCCTCACCTCATCGCAGTATGCCACTACTGCGCATCCTCCAAAATGTTCGTTGTGTCAAAATGAGCAGCTCGTTCGATGCTCGCCTTTTTAAAATGTGTCCTCGTATGTCTCTTTTTTATGGGCGCACTCGCACTCTCTCCTTCTCGGGCAGTTTCTTATCGCTCTCATCGCCATCACTTGAAACACGGCAATGGAAGTATCTCATGAATGAGTGCGGCCAGTCGCCTTTCGAGAGAACAGCCGCTTCCTCTCCAATCAGTAATGCAGCACTGATGTAAACAAACTGATTAAAGTGGAGGAAATCAAGGTTCTGAGTAGACTTTGGAAGGGTAGTGTGTTTTGTACTTGCAAAAGGTAGATTGCGCTTGGATGGTTCTTAGGTTTGTAGGTGTCTTTCAGGTTCGGATGTGATAGTTTATTGCGCAAGGTAAGCGAGTGTGTTTCATTATCAACGTTCAGTATTCGTAACAGACTTCTATTTGATGACTAGTTTAACAATGTCACTGACAAAAGTTTGGTCGATATGTTTTTCATTACTGGAATTGAATGGAATGAAAGTTAGTTTATTTCAAAAGTAGATACGCTCAAAACGGGCGTCTGACGTGGCGAGAGCAAAGTTGTCCTTGAAAATCTTATGTCATTCACAATTAACATCGTGTAGTGATTTCCCGTTGGCATACAAACATACTTCAGGTGGCATTCTACTTTGTGCAAAAATATGCATAGGTATAGGTATCTTAACTAATACAATTGAAAATACAATTTGAATTAAAGTTCTTCTTTAGTGTGTCGTTTCGTTAGTGGTCCACGCAATTCTCCACGTCTGGAGGAAGTGCTTATCGTACGCTCTAGTTCCTACCGGATCATGCATAATGATTTCAATTACATCTCATTCACAGTATCACACCTCCCAGATCGTCCAGCACTGATCGGTACCAGCTGACGGACGGCGTTTACTAAACCCAAACCACCACTACAGCAACTGCCCCACGCTGCTCACGTGCATACGCGTATCATCAGTGTCTGCCGCACCGATCATAGGGTGGGAGCGAGATTCCAAGCCGCGCGGTTCGTTGGGAGTAGTTGATTATAAATAAAACAAAACCTTCCCACAACACCTCACCCCGCCAGCTGTCCCCGTGCGCGGTCAATGTTTGCCCTCTAAGCACACAAACACTAGGCTAATTTGGCACGCAGACAACCGCGGAACGCAAACAAATTGCGCGGTCCGGTACAGGCGGACGCACACGGTCGCAGCGCCAACCGCGAGTTTTCGCATTTCTCGGACCCCGCTTAGAAGCTCGCGGTCGAGCTTGAATCAGTATTACTTGTGGATTTCGTGCAGCAAGCAACCCTCGCAAAGTTCGTCATAATGGTGAGTGAGCGGTGTTCAAGTCCAGGGGTGTCTGTGTGTGCGCCATTTTCTCTCAACTGCATTTCCCATGTAATACCCGGTTTTACATACGCCCAGTGTTCCTACCAGAAGAGAAAACGAACGAGTGAAGCCTGTGCACTGAACGCCTCCTAACGTCTTATCATGGTGATAGGTATAAGACGGTTGAAATATTCAGCACCGATTGATCGATATTTTCCGTGCGAGACTACGGACGGAGTAGCCTCTCACCTCTGCCCGATTGCGTAACATGACCCAACGCCGGTGGTCAGGTAAATGAGTGCGCCACCCAACCTGACCTGCACTCTGATCACACTGATCATGGGCTCCCTTGACCCTGAACCTGAGGGACTGGCTACTGGTGTCATTTATGGGATGCGCTTCAACGCTGATCGTTTAACAACCTTTAGACAAACAGGGCGACTCACCAAAGAGTCACCAACGGCGAAAACTGTCTGTCTGTTTCAAACTGTGTCGGTGGGCTAAAAATAAGTCGCCCGATTTCAAGGCATGAAATTTTGACCTCCCATAGCACAGATACTGCTGTTCAGTTTTTTGTTGTCGTTATGTGCTCTCCCGCTACTCTGTGCACGGTTCCGCTTCCTTCAGACCGGTGCCAAGAAAATGATTGTGGCAGTGAAAAGTGAAATTTTAATGCGGGCCGTTCATTATCAACAGCCGACGGTGAATCCTTCACTTCGGTGTCGATGTAAATATAGAGCCGCTCGACGGACGCTCTATTTTCGAGACCTGTTCGGCCTGTTGAAAAATGCACACACCGTCCTTAATAGTGCGTGAAATTGAGATCCGCAGCTGCGCTACAATGTCGGGGCGAGGATAAATTAGACTCATACGTTCGAAAACAGGCACTTTGATGTCTATCTGTCCCCTGGCGTATCGATCATACTACAGTACTTGCTACCTCTGCGTGGAATAAAACCTAGTACAGCTTACCCCGAATTCTATATCCACCTTTCCCCTTGACCGTCCGATCCGTGCTTGCCCGAATGCGTGCGTCTTGCCGTGGCTCAGCTGTTCATGTGCCACCAGATGGCGCTGGAGCACGAGTCCAAGGCAAAGGATAAGGCAACGGCGTCCGCACCGTCCTCCGGCGGCAGTTCACCGGCGGTGCAGGTGCCAAATGCTGCTGGCATCCCGATTGCCCACGTAAGTTGCACCGAGGTTGACGCTGGGTCTGCTTGTAAACCTTTCCAACGGGGACGTGTGCCTGCTTCCCGACGCTTCCGATGCTTTGCTAACCACGGCCGCCCGCCTAGTGATCCCTTCTACAAGACGCGTCCAGCGCTCTGTCTCGCTCCTTCTCTCTCTCTATTAACGACATTTTCGTGTAGGACGTTATGACCCTCTCTGCACTCCGATCACGTTCACGTTCTAACAGATAGCGCCAGGTGTTGTTGTTAACGAGTTCGTAATGAAATGTGACTCCCGCTCTCGGTTTCTAGATGCGCGACGCCAACGTTCCGATCATCTGGGTCCTCGGTGGTCCGGGCTGCGGTAAGGGCACCCAGTGCGAGAAGATCGTGAAGAAGTACAACTTCTCGCACTTCAGTACCGGCGATCTGCTGCGCGATGAGGTTGCGTCCGGCTCGGAGAAGGGCAAGGAGCTGCAGGAGATGATGAAGCAGGGCATTCTGGTGCCAAATGAGACGGTGTTGAAGCTGCTGGAGGCTGCCATGGTGAAGGCACTGAACGGTACCGTTGGATACCTGATCGATGGGTGAGTTGATGTGACTGGAGATTGATGGACGGGCCGTTGAATGAAGTTGATCTCTTTCTCTCTCTCTCTCATTCCCAGCTACCCACGTGAACCTGCACAGGGTCCCGAATTCGAGAAGTTTATCGCCCCGGTAGACATCGTGCTGTACTTCGAGTGCTCGAACGTAAGTACCGGTAGCTTCACTGCCTGCGCTAAACGCTTAATCCTTGTGCACGAGAAAAGCGGTCGTGATGATCCAGAAGATCGCCCCATCGTGCACGTACTGCACGTAGTTATCCATGTACGGATCGAGAATGAACTTCATCTTGTAGTGCATACCCTGCAGCTGCTTCTCCACTATCGAACAGACGCACACGACCCGGTAACGCGGTAGGTTGAGGTTGCGCAATCGATCCTTGACCGCCTTCGCAATGGTCTGGCTCATCTCAAGGTTTTTGGCAGGATCGTACACCCACGTTAGCAGATCTCCGTCCTCGTTGCGCACGACAAACTGCTGCTTCACGACCCGGGCGATCATCGCCTTTATCTTGCGGATGTTATAGTTCGGCACGAAGATCTCATCCTCGAGCTCCTCGCGGTTGATGAGACTGTTCAAATCCTTCGAGACGTCTTTGTACTTGTTTTTCCGGTTTCCGAGCGCGGCCGTAAGAGTTTCTGAAAACCGCATCGGCGCTTGTTTGTTGTTCGGTTGACCCCTGCAGGAGAGAGTGTGCAAAATTAGCCCACAACGGCCTACACATTCTCTTCAGGAAACTTACTGCTTAGAGCCTATTTTAACGCCACCCCAGTTGGCCATCGTTAAGGCACGATTTCGGGTACGGCAATCACCACGACGCGAATGAGGCAAATTTCGGATTGCAACTGAATCGAGCATGCACCGAAGCAGCAGCACCAAATGCACATGCAATTTTTGCGCATTCAAGGTCCGACGGGATCGATCGATAAAAGAAGCACAAAAAATTGCAATTAACATCATGACAGGTCGCTGTCGATTGTTGAAAGCATCGTATGGCGTGCTGAGGGTCGCTCCGAACCGTGTATTACAGTGGAAAAAATGGGTTACGATACAAGGTGAAACAGCACCAAAGTGTTGCACTACAAAGGCATTTTCTCTTGGCAGGAAACGTTGGTGGCTCGCATTATGAAGCGTGCGTCCGAGTCGGCCACGGTGCGTGCGGATGATAACGAGGAGACCCTGAAGACTCGCATTGCCACCTTCCGGGAAAACACGGAGACAGCTCAATGCCGAACGCGCACCGGAGGAAATCTTCGCCGATGTGGAGAAAGCCATCGACGAGCTGCTGGTGAAGAAGGGCAAGAAGTAAACCGTTGCCGGAGCAAGTTTTCGCAAGCTTTACTCGCGCATGCAATCCAACTGTTCGATTCAAAGGATGGACGCGGTTTTTACAAACACACATGACGCACACAGACGCTTTACAGAGACATTTCTTGGAACATTACGAAAAGGTTCCGGATGATGGACGGGAGATACAAACAGTTACGCTTATCAATTTCAATAATAGCCAGTAAGACAGTAGAGCACGGGGCGTGTGGAGTTCGCGTTGGATTTATTTAGCGTAGCAAAAGCAATCATTGTTCGTCGTTTTTATCCGTCGTTTAACCTTTAACCGACTTGGGCAGCAGTCACCCAGTTGTTCAGCATATAGCTCGAAAGCCAAAGATACAGCGTTCTACAGTGTTTGCCGTTTTGTCTTAACGCCTACAGGAGCAGGAGAAGATTGTTGTGGAATAAATAAGGTGCTCTAAACAACAATAACCGTTTGTATTTCATCTGCGTTATCAGGCACACCGCCTCCGGGAAGGAGCTATTCTGTTGTTGGGACGCTTGACAAAGCATCTTCGTTTCAGTTTCGGTTCGTATAAGGCCGGACCAGATGTGTGCAGTTCGCAGATGTACGGTAGAGTGCGGTTGCAGTCGAAAACCTTCCAGGATCCTTCGTCAGTCAGAGCGGTACAGCTGGGAGGATGTCGATTACGGCTGGTGGCAAGGTAAAAACATCTCAATGATGCTCTGGATAGTAAGATGCTAGCTGTTGTACTTACTCCGGATGCTTTGGTGCCCACGCCCGGAATGTAAAGCAATCCAATCGTTCGTTCGCGGATGTGAAGAAACGATTCTTCTCCGATTCGTTCAGACCAACGTAGTACAGGGGTTCAACTGTGGTAGCGTTTGATGCTGAGTTGTTTGCGGGTGGTAACTCCGCAATGTACTTGGACAGATGAAACGTGCGCGCATCACTGGTAATGTGTGCGAGGCTACCACCAGCAGTGACACAAGCATTGTAGGCATTAGAATAGTTTAGCTTTGTGTCCTCGAAAAGAAACATCCCAATCGAAGGTACACAGCTGAAGTTGGACGATGCTACGGGAAAAGAAATTCAAAGCTCAATGTACCGCACTCATTCCGGAACAATTCACGTACGCAAATTCCTTGCATAAAGCGTGTAGTAATCAAACCGCGTGTCGTTCACGATCGTCGAAAGGTTACGATACTCCGGACAGTCGAGCACGTGGCAGTTGTAGAAATCTTCAAACCCGAACGCGTTATTCACAGCAGGCGGTTGCGGTTTCCATGGCGCCTTGTTGGTCCTGTTCTGTTCACGCTCCTTCAGCACATCGTACCAATTGGTGTTGTTGCGTCCCACCGGTGCATAGTTGAACGCCAGTGCCTGCTTGTCTCGCGCAAAGTCAGCACACTCCCGAACCGTTTTGGCATTCGTCAATCCAATCACGGTGCGATTAGAACGCTGACAGTGCCGCAACGGATGGAATCGATGGACTATCCGGCGGGCGTTCGCTTCACAAGTGCGCTCACTAGCTCCCTCTGGGGGGAATATCGTGCAAGCAAGTGCTGCTAGTACAACCGACACACGCATTGTGCTGAGTAGACCGCGAGCGTAAGTTCGATTGAAGCGAACGAGCGAACTAATTGCGACACTGGGGTTCGTGATTTACTGAGACGTTGAGCTGACAGTGATGGACGTGTTCTATACCGTTACCTGTCATCATTAAAATCAGAACGAAGTGGCCGTCTTTTATTTAGCGATTTTATTACTGCATTAGATTCATCGTGGCAGAGTGTTTTTTAGGGGGCTTTGGAGACGAGAACTCCTCTCGCTCTTTTGTTTACACAGAGTAAAAGGGTTGAATGATTGTTTGTGTGTACGTGTGTTTGTGACCTGACCTTTCCAGTGACATATGAGGGACAAACTAACCTACCGGTGGTGGTATTGATCTTAAAATAAACACTTGAAGTCCGAACCGATCGTTCCCGATCTTCGTGCCGTCATGGTCGCGACGAGATTATGCGATGAGATTTCACCCTATTTAATCGGTGTGTTGTTTGTGATCGATTTTGTACTCAAGTTTGCTGTTGTGTTACTGTACCCTTGGACAGTGACGAGGGAATATAAAACATCTTAAATCGCCGTTCAATAGAAAAAAGTAACGTTACGAGGAGTGTACCAGGCTCAATCCACGAGGACATACAGCGTCCTTGTACATTAGGTCTCTACAGGCGTTTAGAACCGCCGCCTACACCCGTTCGGTCATTGTGCTTGCTTTGCTACGGTATGCTTCCTCCCGGCATCCGGTGTGAAGAATGACGGCGAAGAACTCGTTAACAGACACAAACACACACACTCATAGCATGAGCTCATTGCGGATTGTTGTGTTCCATTTAGTTTATACGTCTACGTCTAATGCTACCATTCGCGTTAGTCTAGCAGGATAAGGAATGCAGCGGAACGTAACGTTCCTTTCCTTACGGGTTTCTGTTTTCTTCCATCTGGGGAAATTGGTTTTCACGTTGGATTTTTTTTCTCTAATACACATCAAATTGTTTGCTTTCTAAAAGGATGATTCTTGTTGCCGTTGTTTTTTTTCTAATTATAGTTGGATTCTGTTGTATGCATACATTGTTCACTCTTGCTGTTTTTGTTATCACTTTTGGAAAGTGTTTCAACTTTACCCCTTCCTCACACATACACATACTATTTCTGTACGAAGCGCAAAAAAGTAGTACATCATATTAATGAGTCGATGCGTTGTTTAATCACATTGAATGAATGCTACTAGTTGTATGCCGTTCCTATGCCCGCGTTAAATTTTCTTCCCCACATCCCCGAAGTTAGTTTTATTGCCAATTTTGTTTCTCGTCGAATTTTACATCTGAAAGCTGGTGTTTGTTTCGTTTCGTGTCCTAAGCTTTTTCTACCCGTCGCCCCATACCCAAACCTATAAGGATCTTCACCGGGAACAGATTGGTTTGTGCGCAAAAATAAACGTTCTCTCGCGGGTCTCATGAGTGGATCCGTTTTGCCGTTCGATTCTGTACATTAATGCAGTAAGATATGTTGTCGTTCCACAGTCGCTACGTAAAAACTATTGCGTTTTAAAAATAGAACTAACCTCAGGTGTGCGTTCACAGAGCGGAAATCAGAGCGTGTTTACCGGGTCGTTCAAAACGGTCGTTACGGTGTTTATTTATTTCGGTGGAATGCATTCCGCACGCGGCGCCGCGTGCCGTATTAGAAGTCACGAAGTCTTAGTCGAAGCGTTGTCGTCGGTGGTGGTGGTGGTGGTGCCCCAAATCAAAACGCAACCTTCCCGGGTGCGACTGCTTAAACTAAGAATGTATGATTGTATCGAAGTCTCCCCGTGGTACTAACGTAAGTGTATATCAGTATCTGGCAGTCTTTTAAATCTTCGTTTCGCAAGATCCTTCCCAACACGTCACCTATCTGCTAAAGCAACCAATACAGTGTAACAAAGTTTGCCGCAGTTTTGCCGGCAAGCGCTTCTAAAAATCTGCTCCAAACAAAAAGTGTAACCGATGGTGTAAGATAAGAATTTTGCTAACGATCAGGCTCAACCGATACCGAACATCTCGCAACAAAACAGGTCTTCTACGCTACCACCACGATCCGATTATCCGTGGAGTGCGTCACGCCTTAGGAGCCATTTTCCAGCAGCGCATCTTTTTCGCCCTCGCCGAAGTGGTTCGAGCTGGAGTTGGTGCTGTTTTTGCCCTCGAGCAGTGGCGTTTGGGCATCACTGTCGTCTGCCTGTGCCGACTCGCCTGCCCCGTTGAACAGGGTCGCCGATCGCACGCTGGACTGGGTCGTTTTGCTGACGCTCGTTTCGATGGTCGAACTGGTGCTGCTGCTCGCGGCCGAGACAGCGTTGGTGGTGGTTTTCTCCGACACGACCGTCAGCGTGCTGCTAGCCTGCTGCCTGCTGCTGGAACTCTCCTGCAGGGTCGTGGTCGTCGTACTGCTGGTGGACTGCTGCGCACTGCTCACCTTCATCTCCACGTACTCCTGGTTGAGGCGCACACTGTTCGGGCTGGTGGTGCTGGAGGACATCGAGTGGAGCTGGTGGGCCGGCGAGGTACCGTCGGCGGTGGGTGGAGCCAGTGCCGGCGGGCTCTCTTTCGATTCGTCCACCTCCTGCACCGTCTCCATGGCGGTGACGTTCTGGAGGATGGGAGACGCGGTTGGAGCCGCCGGACGAGGCACCTTACCCTGCAGGTAGTACGTCATCAGCTGGCCCTTGCCCTTGACCGCCACCAGACCTCGCTGCTCGAAGGTGTACCCGAAGGTCTGCAGGATCTGGCACGTCTCCTCCGTCACCTGGATGGCACCGGCCTTCCCGGTGCTCTCCATCCGAGACGCGACGTTCACCGTGTTGCCCCAGATGTCGTAGTGCGGTTTGCGGGCCCCGATAACTCCCGCCGTTATCGGTCCGTGGTTGACGCCCATCTTGAGGACGAAATGGTTGAACGACTGCTCGTTGATGCCCTGCAGGGCTTTCTTCAGCTCGAGCGCAAACTCGACGAGCAGCGCTAGGTGGGCCCACCGCACCGAGACCGGATCTTCCGGTTTAACAAGCCGGGAAGGGTTTAGGCCGCTCGCCGCCATGTAGGTGGAGCCGATTGTCTTGATTTTGATGATGTCCTGGAACTGCGGTAACTCCAGCAGCTGAAACGAGCGGTTCGGGTTGAAAGTTTCCCACGCACCGAGCTCCCACACATTCATACGCAACTTACCGCATCGAAATCGGAAATGACCTCATTGAGGAAGCGCAAACACTCCAGCCCCTGGTTGTTGACCGTCTCCTCCGAGTAGAAGTCGGAGAAGTTGGGCATGCTGGCGAACAGCACACCGACCTCGGCGTAGCTCTGCGAGTACAGGTCGTCGTGCGAGCGCTTCCGGTTGCCCATGAAATGTTCCGCCACGTGCATCGGCAGGACGTTGTAGACGAGCGCCTCGTTCCGCCGCCGCATGTCGCTCGCCTTCTCCTTCTGGTCGATCACCTCCGTCTTCCACATGAATATTACACGATCCACTTTATCGATCTGGGTGGGTGGCGAGGATGAAACAAGCAAGCCTTAATTAGTGAAACACCCCTTTCTCTTCTACCCACACCACTCCCCGGGAAGCATTTCCCGGGAAACTCGGCGGTGGGAGATTAATTTTCTGCTTTTTCGGAACAGAATCATTACGTGTCTGGCCAGGAAGGAGAGCGCTAGCGTGACGGCAACCAGCAGTGCAGACAGGGTGTAGCGCAGCGGAAAGCTGTGGAGGAATCAACAACAAGAAAAAACGACATGCCCAATTAGTACGAACAACGCGGCCACGCGTTTCGCGAAACAACACACAAAACAGAACAGCCCTACGTACACGTTCAGGATGCCAAAGTCCTCGTTCCGGAACGCTTCGTCCAGGTGGAAGATGTTCACGTAGCAGTGGATCGCTGCGCACGGCAAGTTCCAAGGTCGACGTATCGATGAGCGGTACAGGCGGTAGTGGGAGAAAAAGAGATAAACCAGAGGCTACCCGTCAGCAGATGTTGTCCCCGGTGTGGCATGTGAGCTTTCACGCTCGGTTGGTTAGGTTGGAGGATAAGAGGTCACAAAGGAGTGGATGGGAACTCCACTCCGCGGCGAGGCAGCGGGATGATGGAACGAGATTACAAGGGTCAAGAAGTTAAATAGCTTTTCTTCACAGCACTCACGTCGATTAGCATGAGCATTCGCAAGGGTTTGGCGAAGCAGAAGTTGGAACTTCCACTTTCTTCCGACGCACAAGTCCGGCGGAAGATGAAAGGCAGGCGAGGCTCTCCTGCTGTCTCTGCCCCCTGCCGGAAGGCTATTACTTTTTAATTAGTTT
>KZ071875.1:9788-29805 GCA_002091845.1 Anopheles cracens | reverse complement strand
GCATAAATCCCGGTGTGCTTTGCCTCTTCGCTGTCCCGGTTCCACGCCAACCGGTGACTAAAGCGATCCAGAGAAAGAGCAGCAGGAGCTTCCGGCGGGAAGATGACTCCGCTGAGAGGATTTAAAGGAGCAGGACGGGGAAAGTGTCCTCGCAGGGGGTTTAAGTAAACTTTCAAGACATTGTGCTTCAATCGGTGTGGTACTGTGTCGCACGGATGACCGTTGCACTTGCCGGGCGGCTCCGGTCATATCCAGTTCCCTCACGGAAGGTCTCGTGGGTGTATGAATAAATTTAATCAAACTGCACACGACCACAACGGCACAATAGCTTCCATCGTTAGCCGGGTCCGATTTGTGGTGAAATTGCGCCCGGACAGATTGCCAATGCGAGACATAACCTCACGGTCCATCATTCCTCTTCGTTCGTGCGTGGAGTGGCGGGAGTTGGATTGCGGAGTTGGTGGGTTGGTTGAGGGCGTGCGTAACGAGCTAGAGCAGAAATGCAGTATTTACCGGTTATGATGATCATTAATAAAATTTTGCTGAGATGCGATAATTGCGTTATGATTGAGGTGGCAATTAGTATTAAAACGGTATAGTTACTGAAGTACGACGGGAACAGACAGACGGTGGATGGTTCCATCTCGGTCGACGCGAACGACACGTTGGTGATGTTCAGGCTGAGTGGTGTCCTGTGCGAGGCAGCCAGCTGGTTTCAGTACGCACGGCACGCGGCACAGATAAAGAGGACTGCATTAGATTGGTGTGACAATATGATCCAGTTGCAACGACCCGGCAGGACGTTAAATCTCGGCCCGACCCACTCCGCGTCAGAGCCGGCAGCTCGCATTCGGGCCGAATTGACTCGAAACTTAGCCCGGGAAAATTACTTCCAAACACAGCTTCGCCTCCCCGTGCAAACTTACCATGTCGCTCACGTTCGAAACGCCCAGCAGCAGGACGATAATGATGGCCGTAGATTTCCGCAAGCTGGTACTGTCGTTGTATCGTTTGCTGTTCAGCGTGATGAATGCCGGTAGGATCTGCAAGAGGCGAGTTGAGAGGAGTTTGTCACTGGTGCTCGAGCGCAACAAGCGTCCAGGCCGCGTCGGTGGAACAATGCAATAAAAGCGCCAATCACGCCTCTAATTCCCGCTGGTGTCGTTTTACAACCCTTAAACCCTTTGAAGCCCGCTTCTTCACACCGGGTGTCCGGGAATGGGTGGGAAAATTCTATTACAGGATTACCACCGCCACCGTGCTGGCGCATTTTGTATGCAGAAAGCGAACGAAAAAAGAATACAAAGAAACTGCAACCAAACCGGAGTGAAATAAATCACCATTTCCCGGTGCCAAAGCCGGTCACATTCATCCGGTTGGACAGCTGGATTACAGGATTACCACCGCCACCGTGCTGGCGCATTTTGTATGCAGAAAGCGAACGAAAAAAGAATACAAAGAAACTGCAACCAAACCGGAGTGAAATAAATCACCATTTCCCGGTGCCAAAGCCGGTCACATTCATCCGGTGGGGCAGCTGACTGAATGCGAACGCGAGCATGCATGCGGCGCCGGGGTGAATTCAGTAACCCATCCTTAGCGCGGGGTTGGGTGGCATATTCTTCTGCGAACCATTCCAGCGATTTGCATACGCGAGTGAATTATTTTTCTATGTGCAGCTTGAGCTGTGGACAGGGCAGGGTACGTCCGGGCAGATAATGCGCATGGTAATCGCATGCAGCACGGTGGGAAAATCGGTGTAGGAATGGTGGTCATGGTTGTTTGCCGGACATCATAGTAAGCGCTGTAAAAGTTCGCAGTTCCAAGCAAAGTTTTCCAAGCCAACGCCATCGTTGATTGTTATCACTAATGGCATCCTTGTCAGTTTAAATGCCTGACATCATGAGACAATGACGTTTCAAGAGTTTTTGATTATTTTTATTGAAGTTTCCATGTATGTTTGACAGGTTTTGTAGTCGAGATAAAGTTAAATAAGTTAAAAAAAAGTTTAAGAGATTCGTCCAAACGAATCTTCTCAAACTCTGGAGTAGAAATCTATGATAAAAAGAGCTTTAAAGCTACCTTTAACCCGTTGCACTAGCTTTGAAATGCGAATCGAAATGCCCACCGTGCAGCGGTCCCACCCACATCGCCCATCCATCGCACGCTATGATTTATATGCGCAACGTTTTATGCAACTACAGCTGCATTTACTGGGCAAACGTTGCTCAATTTTTTTCCGTCGCCACCCACCCCGTGTGTTTGAATAGATAAATGTAATGGGAATAAAAAATTACACGCTCCGCACGGCTCGCAAGATAAGCCGCGTGGGACGAGGCGACCGTCGGGGTGGAACGGAATTGAAAACGGAAACCCGTCGGTTAGGACAAAGACTGCTGCCATCTTCTGTCAGGTGGCAAAAATGGGAAAAATAGGAAGACGGTCTGAAATATAGAAAGACAGCATACAGAGACGCTCCTCATAAGGATACAGGAGTGAAAATTGGAACAAGTTGCCATGTCCGGCTGTCGTTTATCCGCGCCTGGCACGACGGGAGCTGGGATCCGGCTCGAAGGACCATGTTTTACACCGCCGAGTGTATTGTGCTCGCTTGTTCGCACCAAATGATCGCCAAACGATTGTTCCACCGTGCCCGCCCGATGTGGTGTGAAATCGTTATTTATCGTTAGTGATGTCGACGGTTTCTCTTTCGATCGTTCCGCCGTTTCGCTTCGTCCTATCTTAACGACTCTGAGGTTAACCAGCTCACCAGGCAGGGCGCCTGCCGTCGGACCATATGGTGCGTGGGGCACATAACGCGAAAGCGATTGAAAAAAGCGCCAATCACGCCTCTAATTCCCGCTGGTGTCGTTTTACAACCCTTAAACCCTTTGAAGCCCGCTTCTTCACACCGGGTGTCCGGGAATGGGTGGGAAAATTCTATTACAGGATTACCACCGCCACCGTGCTGGCGCATTTTGTATGCAGAAAGCGAACGAAAAAAGAATACAAAGAAACTGCAACCAAACCGGAGTGAAATAAATCACCATTTCCCGGTGCCAAAGCCGGTCACATTCATCCGGTGGGGCAGCTGACTGAATGCGAACGCGAGCATGCATGCGGCGCCGGGGTGAATTCAGTAACCCATCCTTAGCGCGGGGTTGGGTGGCATATTCTTCTGCGAACCATTCCAGCGATTTGCATACGCGAGTGAATTATTTTTCTATGTGCAGCTTGAGCTGTGGACAGGGCAGGGTACGTCCGGGCAGATAATGCGCATGGTAATCGCATGCAGCACGGTGGGAAAATCGGTGTAGGAATGGTGGTCATGGTTGTTTGCCGGACATCATAGTAAGCGCTGTAAAAGTTCGCAGTTCCAAGCAAAGTTTTCCAAGCCAACGCCATCGTTGATTGTTATCACTAATGGCATCCTTGTCAGTTTAAATGCCTGACATCATGAGACAATGACGTTTCAAGAGTTTTTGATTATTTTTATTGAAGTTTCCATGTATGTTTGACAGTTTTTGCAGTCGAGATAAAGTTAAATAAGTTAAAAAAAAATGTTTAAGAGATTCGTCCAAACGAATCTTCTCAAACTCTGGAGTAGAAATCTATGATAAAAAGAGCTTTAAAGCTACCTTTAACCCGTTGCACTAGCTTTGAAATGCGAATCGAAATGCCCACCGTGCAGCGGTCCCACCCACATCGCCCATCCATCGCACGCTATGATTTATATGCGCAACGTTTTATGCAACTACAGCTGCATTTACTGGGCAAACGTTGCTCAATTTTTTTCCGTCGCCACCCACCCCGTGTGTTTGAATAGATAAATGTAATGGGAATAAAAAATTACACGCTCCGCACGGCTCGCAAGATAAGCCGCGTGGGACGAGGCGACCGTCGGGGTGGAACGGAATTGAAAACGGAAACCCGTCCGTTAGGACAAAGACTGCTGCCATCTTCTGTCAGGTGGCAAAAATGGGAAAAATAGGAAGACGGTCTGAAATATAGAAAGACAGCATACAGAGACGCTCCTCATAAGGATACAGGAGTGAAAATTGGAACAAGTTGCCATGTCCGGCTGTCGTTTAGCCGCGCCTGGCACGACGGGAGCCGGGATCCGGCTCGAAGGACCATGTTTTACACCGCCGAGTGTATTGTGCTCGCTTGTTCGCACCAAATGATCGCCAAACGATTGTTCCACCGTGCCCGCCCGATGTGGTGTGAAATCGTTATTTATCGTTAGTGATGTCGACGGTTTCTCTTTCGATCGTTCCGCCGTTTCGCTTCGTCCTATCTTAACGACTCTGAGGTTAACCAGCTCACCAGGCAGGGCGCCTGCCGTCGGACCATATGGTGCGTGGGGCACATAACGCGAAAGCGATTGAAAGTTTACGACAAGAAAAGTTTAAATCGTTCGATTTTATGAGCCTCCTGCCTCTGCACCGTCGCTGAAGCGCTTGATCGCTTCGCCGGGATGACAGTTCGGTCACTTTATTCCAAATTAATGAGATCTAGAAGCAGTTGCTGTGCTCGCTTGTTCGCACCAAATGATCGCCAAACGATTGTTCCACCGTGCCCGCCCGATGTGGTGTGAAATCGTTATTTATCGTTAGTGATGTCGACGGTTTCTCTTTCGATCGTTCCGCCGTTTCGCTTCGTCCTATCTTAACGACTCTGAGGTTAACCAGCTCACCAGGCAGGGCGCCCGCCGTCGGACCATATGGTGCGCGGGGCACATAACGCGAAAGCGATTGAAAGTTTACGACAAGAAAAGTTTAAATCGTTCGATTTTATGAGCCTCCTGCCTCTGCACCGACGCTGGAGCGCTTGATCGCTTCGCCGGGATGACAGTTCGGTCACTTTATTCCAAATTAATGAGATCTAGAAGCAGTTGTCCGGAGAGTGAGTGAGGAGAGTGAGCGCGCAACCGTTTCCGATGGTTGCTTCGATCGGAAAGTGTGCGTTGGTAAGAAAGAAGTGAGGGAATATAAATACCCATTCCAAAAGGATGAGAGAGAAAGAGATAGAGAGTTTCAACGTTCGTTCGCGCAGGAAGCTTCAAACGAAACGAACAAAAAGTTCGATTGAAAGCGCGCATTTTACGTCCGATTCATTTACATGCTTCGTGAATTGAAATGAAACACTCGGAAGTATTTCCCTCGCTTTCCATTTGGAAGAATTTTAATTGGAAAGTTTTGTTTTAAGCAGTTTGCCAATTAAACTCCCGTTTGCTTTCATGTGCGCCGTTTGCTGTACCCCACTGTTCCACTGTGCACACCCAGATGAACGCGATAAATGCAAAACTCACCCCGGTGAGACTTTCCGCGACCGAGATGAACACCATCACGCAGATGATCACTAGTGGCGGTATCACGATTTCAAAGTGCACCGCCGTCCTGTGTTGAGATGCATGAGAAGGAGAGAGAAAAAAACACCAAAGCAGAAAAAAACATCATGACAACTCGGCTGCAAAACTAATTAGAGCACACGGTCGCTGCCAAACGGCGGAAAGGAAGCTTCAAACGAAACGAACAAAAAGTTCGATTGAAAGCGCGCATTTTACGTCCGATTCATTTACATGCTTCGTGAATTGAAATGAAACACTCGGAAGTATTTCCCTCGCTTTCCATTTGGAAGAATTTTAATTGGAAAGTTTTGTTTTAAGCAGTTTGCCAATTAAACTCCCGTTTGCTTTCATGTGCGCCGTTTGCTGTACCCCACTGTTCCACTGTGCACACCCAGATGAACGCGATAAATGCAAAACTCACCCCGGTGAGACTTTCCGCGACCGAGATGAACACCATCACGCAGATGATCACTAGTGGCGGTATCACGATTTCAAAGTGCACCGCCGTCCTGTGTTGAGATGCATGAGAAGGAGAGAGAAAAAAAAAACACCAAAGCAGAAAAAAGCATCATGACAACTCGGCTGCAAAACTAATTAGAGCTGCCAAACGGCGGAAACGGAAACGACAAATAAGTCAATTGGAAGCTCGGCTCGGCCTACCTTGGAAGCACCAGCGTCGCGTACAGGATGGCCGCGAGCTGCACCAGCAGGGCGGCCAGCAGCGGCACGGCGCTGTGCGGCTCGCGGTACTCGTTGTAGGCCGTCTCGTGCGTTTTGTCGTTGAACGTGAGGAAGATGTTTGTGTCCTTGCTGATTTCGCTGTGCCCGTCCCGACTGACGAGCTCCTTGCGGAGGCGCATCTTGTAGTCCTCGGCCGCCTGCTCCTCGGCCAGCGTGTCCTCCGTCCGGTCGTCCGTGCCCGGCGTCGACGGTTCGTCCCCGTTCGCACCTTCCGCCGGCTGCAAAGCAACCGCGAATTAATGTCGTCCCTACGCGAGCGCGAGCGAGCGATCTCACCCCGGCCGGGGTAGATAACGCTTGTCGCGATGATAACACCAGATTGTCCGGTTGCCACGGGGAGACGGGGCAATCGAAATTAATTACCTCCAGCGAACCTACCTTCGATTCGTCCTCGTCGCGGAAGATCTCGGACGGGCCGTCCGCTTCGATGACCACGTCCTTCGGGTCGGCCGAGCCGTTTTTGTGCTCCGACGGGCAGAACTGGAAGGTGGGTAGCAACGGGGAAGACATGTTTATTGCGAGCGGCGTTCTTTGTTTTAATGGCCTATGGGGGAGGGTCGAAATTATGAGACGGCGAGATTTATTAAATTCTCGTAAATGGACAGACGGGACCACCGGCAAGCGTGCTTTAGCCTCATCGATTGGTTGGTTGGCTAGGGACATGAGAAGCAAAGAGAAAACATGATGCCTATCTGTTTCGGGAGTCGTTGAAGGCATTCAATGCTGAAGTTGATAAATCCTCTAAATTGGTTCTTCCTCGCAGTCTCCAGATATCTTTTTTCCAAGAGACTTAGTATTTGGTGGGACCACATTGTTGGTTATATCTTACGAACTGCTCATACCTCAAGACGCCATCATAGACACAGAACGCATTTGATGCGTTTGAGTATTCTTCAGCGTCAAAACCTGGACTGACATATGAATTTACTGAATATACAAACAAAAACTGCCCAACGACATCAGTCCCTTGTGAGGAAGCATAACGGATAACCCTATTCGCAGTGAGACAGTGTTCGCTGCGAAAGATACACATTCCGGATCTTGGAAAAAGAAGGTCACCGCTAACGGCCCATGACGGCTCATACCAGCGACAATGCCTTCCGGGTGTAATTGCATTAATCACGAACGGCAAAGTACACTCCAGTACTCCACTGGACATGCCTCGATAAGCACTATCGGCCAAGACCGTCCAGACCGTCCCGCGGGACCGGCTAGTGCTGCCGCTTATGTCGTTAAGCCTGTCGTCGTCAAAGTCGCCGCCGTTTAAGGACCGCGTCTCAGTGGACCTGCGTCAACGTGCGTGATTTGGGACGCAACGGTTCCCGGCACGAGGGACACAACATAAATAAGCCTCAAGTGCAAACTCTCAATCGAGTCGTCCCAACCACATCCGACGGTTTGAAGGCCGCGTCCAATGGAAGGAACAACAAAAAAGCAATACACCAGCTCAAAGAAAACTTTTGTTACGCCGTGATTCGACGTCCTAAGCTAGTTAAGTTATCGTCCCAGGAGCTGGCAGCTCCGGAAAATTGTGCCCAAAACCGGGCACCGCACACTCAAGCCGTCGTCCCACAGTGATACCCGCTTCAAATGAGCTCATCGGAAGCACCAGCGTCGCGTACAGGATGGCCGCGAGCTGCACCAGCAGGGCGGCCAGCAGCGGCACGGCGCTGTGCGGCTCGCGGTACTCGTTGTAGGCCGTCTCGTGCGTTTTGTCGTTGAACGTGAGGAAGATGTTTGTGTCCTTGCTGATTTCGCTGTGCCCGTCCCGACTGACGAGCTCCTTGCGGAGGCGCATCTTGTAGTCCTCGGCCGCCTGCTCCTCGGCCAGCGTGTCCTCCGTCCGGTCGTCCGTGCCCGGCGTCGACGGTTCGTCCCCGTTCGCACCTTCCGCCGGCTGCAAAGCAACCGCGAATTAATGTCGTCCCTACGCGAGCGCGAGCGAGCGATCTCACCCCGGCCGGGGTAGATAACGCTTGTCGCGATGATAACACCAGATTGTCCGGTTGCCACGGGGAGACGGGGCAATCGAAATTAATTACCTCCAGCGAACCTACCTTCGATTCGTCCTCGTCGCGGAAGATCTCGGACGGGCCGTCCGCTTCGATGACCACGTCCTTCGGGTCGGCCGAGCCGTTTTTGTGCTCCGACGGGCAGAACTGGAAGGTGGGTAGCAACGGGGAAGACATGTTTATTGCGAGCGGCGTTCTTTGTTTTAATGGCCTATGGGGGAGGGTCGAAATTATGAGACGGCGAGATTTATTAAATTCTCGTAAATGGACAGACGGGACCACCGGCAAGCGTGCTTTAGCCTCATCGATTGGTTGGTTGGCTAGGGACATGAGAAGCAAAGAGAAAACATGATGCCTATCTGTTTCGGGAGTCGTTGAAGGCATTCAATGCTGAAGTTGATAAATCCTCTAAATTGGTTCTTCCTCGCAGTCTCCAGATATCTTTTTTCCAAGAGACTTAGTATTTGGTGGGACCACATTGTTGGTTATATCTTACGAACTGCTCATACCTCAAGACGCCATCATAGACACAGAACGCATTTGATGCGTTTGAGTATTCTTCAGCGTCAAAACCTGGACTGACATATGAATTTACTGAATATACAAACAAAAACTGCCCAACGACATCAGTCCCTTGTGAGGAAGCATAACGGATAACCCTATTCGCAGTGAGACAGTGTTCGCTGCGAAAGATACACATTCCGGATCTTGGAAAAAGAAGGTCACCGCTAACGGCCCATGACGGCTCATACCAGCGACAATGCCTTCCGGGTGTAATTGCATTAATCACGAACGGCAAAGTACACTCCAGTACTCCACTGGACATGCCTCGATAAGCACTATCGGCCAAGACCGTCCAGACCGTCCCGCGGGACCGGCTAGTGCTGCCGCTTATGTCGTTAAGCCTGTCGTCGTCAAAGTCGCCGCCGTTTAAGGACCGCGTCTCAGTGGACCTGCGTCAACGTGCGTGATTTGGGACGCAACGGTTCCCGGCACGAGGGACACAACATAAATAAGCCTCAAGTGCAAACTCTCAATCGAGTCGTCCCAACCACATCCGACGGTTTGAAGGCCGCGTCCAATGGAAGGAACAACAAAAAAGCAATACACCAGCTCAAAGAAAACTTTTGTTACGCCGTGATTCGACGTCCTAAGCTAGTTAAGTTATCGTCCCAGGAGCTGGCAGCTCCGGAAAATTGTGCCCAAAACCGGGCACCGCACACTCAAGCCGTCGTCCCACAGTGATACCCGCTTCAAATGAGCTCATCGCGAGGCGTCTGTCGCGAGTTGACACTTGAGACATTTGCGGATTTTCCCGGGTCTTCGTGGCGAAACTCGACCTCGGCAACAAATTCCACCGACGGTTCGTACTCCTCGTCGAACGCCCAACGATAGATTCGTCCTGGGGATCCGAATCGCGGCTGCAGCCACTCCATCAAAAACCGTACATTCCTCTTCACACGTCGGTGGGCGTTCGAAATCGTGTCGAAAGCATTATCGAATCAATTGATGGTTGAATGAAAATGTGAAATCAAATTCCGCTAACAGCATCTCCAGTGCTTTCGGTGATGGGCACACTTGGGCGGTGTGAGCGGCGCGGACGATCTATCGACTAGGGGATGGCTGAAAACTCAAACCGAAGGAAAAATCGTGTTTTACAGCCCTCTCATCCTGCGTGATCTGGGTGGATCGTTTCTTTTTTCCTACGCCTCCGCATAAAAGTTGGCAGCAGCCGTTTACACCGACGGTTCGTATTCCTCGTCGAACGCCCAACGATAGATTCGTCCTGGGGATCCGAATCGCGGCTGCAGCCACTCCATCAAAAGCCGTACATTCCTCTTCACACGTCGGTGGGCGTTCGAAATCGTGTCGAAAGCATTATCGAATCAATTGATGGTTGAATGAAAATGTGAAATCAAATTCCGCTAACAGCATCTCCAGTGCTTTCGGTATTGGGCACACTTGGGCGGTGTGAGCGGCGCGCACGATCTATCGACTAGGGGATGGCTGAAAACTCAAACCGAAGGAAAAATCGTGTTTTACAGCCCTCTCATCCTGCGTGATCTGGGTGGATCGTTTCTTTTTTCCTACGCCTCCACATAAAAGTTGGCAGCAGCCGTTTAAGCGCCGGGCGAGCCGGGCAAAATGTGATAAATGGTACCGAACTTCATGCGTGCTTACAGTGATTAGATTTCAGCTCGACCGTGATGAGAGCCGCTTTAAGCGTATTTATGGGCACGCACGAGCGAACCGTGTGCGCGGCTGTGGAGTGTGGCAAACGCCCGGCGAGAAAAATCGCCCATCGTATATGATAATAATTTCTTACCGGTTTCAGCACTTTCGAGATGAAGTACGTCTTGAGGCCCGCTATTCGAAGCGCTTCCTCGCGCTTTTCACCGAACGCCGGCTCGACCTCGAACTCGCCGTTAAGAAAGCCGAGCGTTTTCTCCGACAGATGGACGCGGCTGCAATCGACAAAAGAAAAAAAATGGTCAAAATGAAAGCAGAACGGGGAGAAGAAAAAAAACACACGGACGACGGGGTGAGAAAAATGAGTTTTCATTTGGAATAATTTTCATTTCACCGGGCTCGACTTTATCGACGGCATATCATGCTCGCTCATTTTTTTCTTCGTTGGCTTTTCGCCGCTAGGAAAAAAAAACTTTTCAAACGTCAACGCGCACGTTTGTGCAGGCGTAATGGCGGCTTGGTGGGCTGGTGGGTGATGAAGCGTAATGCTTTTTCCATACACTTCCGTCTCCCGGCGCCGGCCCATCGTACTTCGGAGCCGGAAGTGGAGAAAACCTCCCGTCGGAACCGATGGCGATGATAGAAGGCATCGAGAGAACGGCATGATGGGTGCTTTTGTGCTGTGTCAGTATTATGTTTTATTCCACCGTGTCCACCGGTTCACCCTGGTGTGACATAAATATCAGATCCGAATGTGGGCCGTACCGTGTCTCGTGCGAGCACTTTTGCTCCGCCTCCCGTGTCCAGCACCCGCACTCACTGCACGGAGAACGGTCGAGTGTCACAATGTCTGCGAAATTTAATTTATGCCTCGGTCTGGAGCACCACAACAGCAATCAGCTGTGGCAGGGAGACAGACCTCCGTGTCAGACTTACCTCCGCCAGCCGGTCGAAGCGCGCAAAGAGTTCGTTCAGAATCTTCACCAGATCCTGCGCCGAGTAGGTGGATGAGATGGCCGTGAAGCCGACGATATCTGCATACAGGATGCTGAAAGGGGCAGAGCGAGCAGATGAACGTGAAAGGCTGGGTATAATGATTTTTAATAGCCTGCGGGCGAGACCTCTGCCACACGGAGCGATAATGCGGTGAGCCGGTGACATACAGGGTGAGGACAAGTGGAGTGTTCACAGGCTATGTAGATGACTTGCTGGGTGCTCTATTTTATTTCGAATTGAGCTAAATGTATGTCCCCATTCACCTCTAGTCGAATCTAGTCAAACCTGACACATGGCTTCATTCTCACTAATCGATCATCACACACACGAAGGGAGAGAATTCACCAAAAATACATGACCTATGATCGATTGGCCCCACCACCGAACACTTCACGGCGTGCTAAATATAATCTTCTCGCAATAATATCCTGCCACCCTGCCCTTCCGGAACCGTTAACGACCGCATCTGCCTGGAGCGGCCGCTAACGAGCGGTACGGGCTGGCCGGTAAATCCTACCACACGACATTAAAACCGAAAACATAGTTAAAATCGGACCCACGCCCACCCACTCCCATCGCTGTCGTGCTTGGGCCACCACGTACGCTTATCCGGTTTTCCGCTCGGACGAACCGCTCCCGTACGCAACCCATGGGCGCACTAATTTGCTAACGACGCCTGGCGTCGGCCGTGGCTGGGGAGTGTTTTGGCGTGAGGAGATTTGGCAAATAAATAAACCGTGCGGCGTTGCGTTCACCCTTGGCATTATGATGAGCAAACAATCGTTTTTCTCGGGTACCGCCGAATGTTTGCACAGGTGGTTTTTGGCCGGCTTGTGGCGTGTGGGCTTGCGTCGGTGGGATTCACACTTTTTCGGGTCTGCCAAATGGGAAAGTAAAAATCCGGAGCGAGTGATTTCGGGTACGGTTGGTTTACGTTCTGGGAAAAATAGATAAAACTCCTGACAGTAATCCTGAACCGGGCATGGACACTGCGGTGGGCTGAAGAGAGTACGATCTAGGAATTATGCATCGTTTGTCTGGAACGGCGGCCCCATGTCAATCATTTGCATGAGCTTCTTCACTTCGTCGGCTAGTTGTGTGGGTTACGGGTTAACTCTTTGTGCAAAAAAGGTATAAATCCATTGTTGGACTGACACATTTCCAGTTACTGATGTACTTTCCGATGGCTGGAAATGTGGATACTGTACTGATATACTGCCTGGCCAAAAGGGTCTTGATGGCACAGATTCGCTATGTGGTTAGTTGGAACACAAATTGTATTTATTCTAGGAATTAATAAGTTGAGTCTTATTACCTATTCGATGCCTGTGGTTTGAACTAACCCATAGAACTAAGTTACTAGGATGACAAATGTTAGGATTCACACGTAAGGTTCTAGCGTTTTACATAAGATGGCGCCACCATGAGATTTTGGGCACGTGTGTCAGATCTAGCGTCACATAATGAAAGCTTGGAGCCTGCGATATTCATGCATTTCTTCTATTAACAGAATCAAGCATTCCCAGAATTTGTTCTTGTATAGACTTCAAAAATAGACAAAAAATAGGTAAAAATATGCCAATACGTAATTTGAAAATATGACATTCACTCTACCCTACGAGCGTTACCGCTCAGAGCAGAGACAGAATTCCAGCATAGATATTCCAGATTCCAGACAAAATTTAAAAAAAAGCTTAAACTCTTGGAGGCTCTCAGAGAAAGGCGATTATTATAGCTACACGGTCCATGAACTCTATCGTCTCTACGCTACCTCCGATCGAAGGTATTATTAAAGCTTATGCACACTCCTGTGTTCACACTTATCAGCAGGCGTTCAGTGATCACTGTGAGGCATTTCTAGGTCGTACCGTAAGAGGATTATTGGAAAAATTATCAACTACCGTGCATCGCAGCATCGTACCAGGGCGGTTGGGTGCTCGGATACGCACCCTACATTTCGTTTTAGGGGCGATTTCTGCCTGGGTAGACATTGCTCATGTGTTAGCAAAATGGTGCCGTGTGGTGTGCTGTGCTTTTGCCTGTTCCAATATGGCCAATACGCCCATTTCCGAATACGTTCCCCTGCGCCGCCTTTCGCCTTACGGGCAGGAAATAGTATTGGCTTTGGCCGGTGAATGTGCCACCGTCGCATACGATGCACCGTCTCATGCTGAGGCTTGCGGTTTTTCCGGATATTCATACCGTCATACAGCCGCAGGCAACAACGGCGTACGCATGCCTCTGCACTGTTCGCCGACGCAGCAAAGTGGCCGCTGGAAACCGCGACCGTAGTTTACTTGCGGGAGCCCCGGGATCTCAGCTCGGGCCTTGCAACAAAGTTCTGCCTGCGTCCATGATCCCCGTTGCAACCAAGTGTAATGCAAGCTTGCAACTTTTCGCTCCGGTTTTGGAATGTTTGGCGAGCGCGAGTCATGGATGATTCGAACAGGTTGGATAAGGTAAAACTAAGGCATACCAAATAGCGGTCTTTTAAGTAAATGATAAGAAACAAAATATTGTGTTGCTTTAAGTAAAACCTCGTGTTCTTCTATCTTCCCAGGAATCTTCATCTCGGTGGACGCAAGGATAATTTTAGACGCACACTTCTCTATCGCAATTGCGCAAGCACGCGCACAGCGATATTTACCTCATTCGTCATCTAAATCACCCACAGCAAAACAACCTAAACGGTGAAAAGAGAAACTGAACCAAGAAACAAAAAAAAAAACGATCCGAAAATAAGTCGGATCCACCGGGGTGGTATCCTCGAGAGACAAATTGCCCTCACCCGTCGGCGAGGCGCGTGTCGCGTCGCATCGCGTCGGGGTGTCAACTTTTTTATTCCTTCCCGGAATCACTCACCAGCAGCAGCAGCACGAAATTTCCCTGCTGTGGCGAAGAAGGATAATTTAATTTTCGAACAAAACTTCACCACGCGCTCGATGGCTTCTCGCGTGCATAAGTGTGTGTGTCTCCTTTTGTATCACGCGAAAAGGAGTGGCGAACGCAGGGGCGGCTTGCTTCCGGCGGGAAAATACTGGAAGATGATCTCTCGCGCAGAAATACCTCCGCCATACCTGCCACAGAAGGGAGGCCACACGGAGTGACTTTGCACCGGTGCGCCCAGCATCCGCGTATCCGCCCGAAGGTATGCTTTTATGTGTTCTCCGTGCTGTGTCGCGAAGGATAAGAAAGCTTTCCGTTCGTGGCATTTTTCTCTTTTTTTCTGGTGCAGCGCACTCACTCGGAAAAGTGTTTTCGCCCGCTTGACAAAAGCGGTGCTGCTGGTGTTGTTGCTCTCCGTAACTTATTAAACAAACAATAGACCGAGATGCGTTCGCACAGCGTCCGCTACGGTGTGCGTATGCCGTATTTCCTCTTTCATTTCCCTGCGGCAGATGTTTTCCTGCTCCACGACTGTTGCGGACGTGCGTGGTTCACTCTCTGCTAAATTGGCCGTCCCAAAAGCAAGCATAAACAGCATCCGCCTTTTCCAAAAACCCTCCATTACTCCTGCGGACTGCTTTTCTGGACAGCCTTTTAAAACTGTGACTGTTTCACACACAGCCCCTTTCGGCGATTTTCCCAAAACCAGAGGAGCTTTTCGGTTCGGTTTGGGACAGTCTTCAATTAAGCTTAGCCTTTCCGGGTTCCGGGCCTTGCCTGCAAAAACTTTTCCGGACAAATGATGATTACACGGAGACAGTGCCTCGAGGGGGGAATCTGTGCTGAGCAAAACACGACGTTGTTTGGAGTTGGAGGCACCGAAAGCACGTTTCCAAATATAGATTGCTGCAGGAAGAAAAGGGTTGACGCATCCGTTGGGTTGGTGACAATTTTGGATTGGTTTAATTAAATTACGCTGTTTTGTATTGGGCGACCGACGCTTCTGGGGAAAGGATAATAAAATCGTAATATTAAAATTATGGTTCAACCGTCTCTTAACCTGGACCTTTTAGCCATTATAATTGAACTGAATTCGATGCTAAACAAAAAAGTGCGGAACGATCTTTACACGTTTTGTAATGTGTCAATAAGGCACGGAACTCATGATAATTAGTGATCAACAAACATACTCAATTAACACTACAATAAGTTATACAAATAAGTATTCAATAATGCGACATGTCGTGCAGATTGCAAACTTTCGGAATGATTAGACAATTTTGCAGATTGAAGTATACAAAAGTATGGGAAGTAACTAAAATATTCCAAACGAAATAAAAGTTTGGAAAATATTTACGATTTCACCGTCGTCCTTTTTCTCCTCATATATCTCTCTTGGAAAATCTTCACATTTCGCTACTTCTGCTGGAAGAAATGAAATTTCTATGAAATCAAAAAAAACCATCCGTGTACAGAAGCGTTCGCCCAATAGAAAAATACAGATGTAATCCTTTCCACACTCTCCGCCCGATTCAACAAATAATCGAACCACCGGGAAAAAGGCCGAGCCCCAGCGTTCGATCGCGTTTGATTGATTTTCCTCGGAAGGATTCTAATACGTTACGAGTCGGTGAACGTGAAGCCGCTTGCACGGGAAATCTGGTTAACGGCTTGACATTTGAAACTGAAACAGAATCCTGTTTACGCTTCCCAACTGGACGGTGCAAAATAAGCAAAAGAAGAAACAAACCCATCTGTCCGAGCGTGCAAACGAATTTCGATTAGAAATCGAAAGCGGGCTTAAGAAAATGACGTAATTATTATGCGAAACGTGGGGTCCGATATAAAGACCGAGATTCGTATTCATACTCTATTGGAATGATTTCCTGCACTGCACTGTATAAGCTTCCATTCCGTGGCGTTTTTTTCTTCATTTTTTGCTTACTTAAGCGGCTTGATGCGCGACATCGGCAACAACATCGCGCCGTCCGCGAACGGATCGTTGACAGTGGGGTGTGCCGGCGTTTACCAGCTCGAATCTCAGCTCTCCGGTCGCACCCGCACCGTTCGGGCAGCACGACAATCGCTTGTCAAAACTTGCCGCCATGTTTATTTACTTATGTTTCATTATTATGATTTGCTCTTCGATTTTCCGGCTCCCCGAGCGCTGTTTGTTTTCGTGTCGAATTTTCCTGCGAGCCTGCGACGATTTCGCTCCAATCCCTTTCAATAAGGCCTGTTTTTTTGTTCCAATCATATTTTTTTTGTTCGAATGACGCAATCGACAAGCGCGACTCGAGCACTCAAACATGCCGTGCAAACAAGCAGCGCCTGTGGCTGCTTTGGGATTGGGTCTTAGAAGACAGTTACACTAACACTATAGCGAAGTGTTGCCTACATTCAGGCGCAACTTACCTGACGTTTTCGTGGCGACTCATGTAGATCTTCTTGAACTGCTCCGCAAAAAAAACCATCCGTGTACAGAAGCGTTCGCCCAATAGAAAAATACAGATGTAATCCTTTCCACACTCTCCGCCCGATTCAACAAATAATCGAACCACCGGGAAAAAGGCCGAGCCCCAGCGTTCGATCGCGTTTGATTGATTTTCCTCGGAAGGATTCTAATACGTTACGAGTCGGTGAACGTGAAGCCGCTTGCACGGGAAATCTGGTTAACGGCTTGACATTTGAAACTGAAACAGAATCCTGTTTACGCTTCCCAACTGGACGGTGCAAAATAAGCAAAAGAAGAAACAAACCCATCTGTCCGAGCGTGCAAACGAATTTCGATTAGAAATCGAAAGCGGGCTTAAGAAAATGACGTAATTATTATGCGAAACGTGGGGTCCGATATAAAGACCGAGATTCGTATTCATACTCTATTGGAATGATTTCCTGCACTGCACTGTAAAGAAACGAGAGAACAAGCGTTACAGACCGTACCCTCGGCGGGAGTTATGGATCCTCCAAGCTCGCATCTCGAGCGAGGCTAGTGGAACATAAAACTGCAATTGGCCCGGAACGGGGGCCACCCGGGGGCAAGATGATTTTATTTTTAAAGATGCTCTTCAGACGCTCGCCAAAGAGCGGCGGGCACTCGGGAAAGAAACACAGCGCTGAAATCTGAAGAAGGAGAAGTAAATTGATAACATTGTACCTAACGTTCTGTCGGTCTCTATCAAATGAAGTTCTGCACAGGATGACATAATTACGATTTATAGTTAACGTTAATGAACTTTCCAGAACGAACCTTTACCGGGAGTTCGTTCCACATAGATTGACAGGAAATTGGGGACGAAATCAAGCTAACTATGAGGCGTTGGGGGAGAAACTCGTGTACATAATTTTCCATTGGCCTTCAATTTCCGTTCGGTTTTGTGCGGATTGGCTGGGAAAAAGGGGAGCAGCGTACAGAAATAAGCTACTTTCAAATGAAGATAGTTTCTCGAAGCATCCACTTAGTCCTCACACGTGTTTTGGATGAGCCGTTGAAGCCATAGTTGGGATTGCGGGGAGAAAGCATCATGCAGGCGGTACGAGTTCTTGTTGTTTTCTTAAGCCACTTATCCATCCACAAAAGTTGACCCGATTTTGTGGCTCGCTTAAGAGCTCGTGTGTGCTCTCGTTAGCTCGACTCGGAGCATCGCCATCGGAATCACGGAACACAATCTTATTTGTGCAACACAATGACGATTCGTAGGAATCTGCTCCTCTGCTACTCCTCTACACGTCTTGTCCTTCCCTGCTGACATCCTTGCAGCAGACACCATGTACGCCAGCTTCATTACGGTGCACGCTGCAGCCAGAGCCTGCCTGACTGACTCCACGGCCACTAACGACACAGTTTAGCCCGTGCCGTACCCATTCCCGTGCATCGATTTGATTGGTTCGGTCGACTGCATTTCCTGGCTTCGGAGAATGGGGATGGGACCAGTATGGGAGGGGGATCAAACAACGCCTTCGCAAACAAACACACCGGGCAGGGTAGAAGGGCAGAACGCGAACAAACAACCCACGCCTCGTCCTCGGCTCGCTTTTCCCGCGGAACGGAAAACGGGCAACCATAGAAACACTTACCTCGGTGTGACCGAACCTTTAAGAAAGAGCTGCAGGAAGAGCTGCTTAATGGCGAGCAGCCACGCCAAATGTGGGGCAATCTCCCATATGACGCCGCGGAACCGGCCCCGCCCACAGAAGCGCAACACGATCGCCAGGACGACGTTGATGGTGAGAAACACGCTGGTGACGGCTGGAACGAGGGTGGCGTTTGGGAGATAAGAAAAAAACACGATGGCGATTAGATTACGTGTTACATGTGCAGCAGTTGCAAGTTTGCTGATGGTTGCTTTTGCCGCGCTGTTCTGCGTTTTGCTTGAGATTTTCAGACAAAGTTTTTCGTTTCGCTCGCCGTGCGCCGCCAAGGAGTAAATGGAGTGCAATAGAAATACAATTTACTTTCGTATTGATCGGTTCGGGAAAAGAAACTTTGCTGAAGAACGCTGTGTCATACAAGCAGTTTAATGAAAGCATCTGAAAGGTAAGTGGAGGAAGTGGATCTTATCATGATTGCTAGGCACTATTTATAGACAGTTTTATGTGCTTAGAGGAATTTTTCACATACCTAACGAAACGATACGTTTAGATTCAACACAGGAGTGTTAAAATGTAGGTGTCGAAACTAGCTTTAAATGAAGTATTATGAGGTATCTCAGTACAGATGAAAACCCCATACAAAATAATACTAGAAACATGTTCAAAAACTAGTTTCATAGAAATTAGAAATGTAAAATATGGAAGAAGTCTGTTCCTAGAAGTGTTCCAGTATATCTCATAAGACTAGCTTATGCTGAAATATTATAAACCACTCACTAATACCTCGGTTCTTAACTACACAAGACATATTGAAACAATCAACGTCAAAACTCTGTGGCATCTAACGCTTCTACTTATTCTTCTCATAAGCAATCGAACCTCTTTAAACGCACCAATTTTCTCTAGAAGCTACTTAAAGCTGCTCATTTTACAACCCATTCGTCTCGAACTGAGGCCTCCAGCATAATTTGGAAGTAATAAGGCCCAGGAAGGAACAATAAACAAATAAACCGCCCGCGCGCTAAACCAACCAATCCACTTTATTACGTTTTAATCAAAAGGCCTACATTCGATGGTTGAACCGTTTTTAAACCGCCGCAACGGGCCAAGCCTGCGCGCACAAGGCATTGCATAATAATTGGAAAAGTTTTGAGTGATAAGAAAACTTCATCCCACTCCGCCGTTCCCGTGCGGGGAAACCGAATTCACGGGATTCACGGGGTTTTCCTTAAGCTTCATTTCATCGGGAAGACAATTTCCTTTTCGGGGGGGGCTGGGCTTCGCACTGCTTTCGTTCTGCTGTGCCGTTTGTGCGCTCATTTTTACAATTACACCTACCTATGCTCTCCACGCTCTGGCCCTGCGGCACGGCGATGGCCCAGATGTCGAACAGGATCGAAGCGATCAGATAGCAGACGAAGGCGACCCGCTTCTGCTTGAGTGCGTAACTCTGGTACAGATTGTCAAGGACGGCATCGGGCAGCAGAACACCACCTGCACCACCCCCACCACTACCACCCCCGACCGTCGTTGCAAGCGTGCCGTCCATCGCGAGACGGTTTCCGATTTGATTTCTCACTTTTTCACTCACTCACACGCGCGATTGATTGCACGCTCGGTCTTACTGCACTGCCTCACACGCTCGCGGGCTCACGCACTCACTCACTCACTCACTGGGCCTACTCTGGACGAAGGATGCCCACACGGCATATTGCACGCGGCTCCGGCGGGGAGACTGAAGCTGATCGAC
>KZ071872.1:118108-128267 GCA_002091845.1 Anopheles cracens | reverse complement strand
GACACTCTCATATGGCTAAATATTCGAAGTATTTTAGCGAAATTATTCATTACTTCCAAGTTTTTGGTAATTGAGTGCATTTAATGAAACCTGAGATAAAGGCCTAAAATAACCTAATTAGACCTAAGACAAAGAACGATGAGTACGAAAAAGAAAGTTTTGTGATTGATAATGCGATTTGTCTGATATTAAGATTATAAAGTTCGAATTGACTACATTCAACTTAACAGATAGAAAGCTATTTATTGTAAAGTGGAGGAATTTGCCGTTTTCATCGCATGCTCAAGTTTCTGAATCTTATTAATATTACGCTATTGTTGGTTCCAGAAATCATTCACAACTACCCTAATAAATAAGTCATTATAGCCGTCCCTTACAGCCCTAAGTTTTGAAAAATTTCAACAGAATTGTGTGTTAACAAACCCAACACGACTTTCACTTTAGTTACGGTAGTAGTGTCGATTTTTATTTACAAAACATTACAGCAATTATTTTTATTTCAATATATTTAAAAGCTAGGCTTTCGTATTCATGGGATAATGAGCAGTAATTGATGCAATTAATTTGAACTCATCATAATATATATTTATAGTCATCCGAAATTTGTGCCTGCTTAATTCGTACAACTTCATATTTCAACGAATTCGCAATGTACCGTGAGGAATACTCCACCGGCTTGATGACGCCACCACCGTACAGGGTGCTGGTTTCCGGCACTTGAGAGTTTTCAATTTGAATTTCTAAATCAAATCAATAACGCCGCTCAAACCACCCCGCGGTGTTTTAATTCGCACCGATCGATAAAGTTATAATCCCATTATGGAAAATGTCACACGATTTTTCACCGCTCGATTCGAAACTAAATTCGCGTTGGGAAACGAAAAAAAAACGTTATAAAAATTCATTTTAAAAAATCACACAAAATCCTCTTTTCTGCGAGCACAGTTAATGGCGCCGAAACAAAAGCCCGTTACTGACCGCATTTTCTTATCCCTTCTTTTTGAGCACTTTTAACTTAAATCAAACACAAACGCTGAGCTGCGCGAGCTGCAGGCAGCAGATTAAGCCGCGTTTTATTCCAATTAACTTCCCTCGACAGCAAGCCGTAAGTCGGTTTCGTCGGAGCCATTTTCAGGCGCAGCATGCGCTGATGCAAACGCGATTAAATGCGGAGTTGTCGTTGGGGGGCTGGATGAGTGCATAGGCACCGTACGTGGTCCGACTGTCCGGCCGGTGAAAGTAGTTGTTCGTGTTTTCGGGATTATTAATTGGAATTTAATCCGCTGCGCATTGTGCTGCCCCGGCCGGGACGGAACCGAAGGAGTGACGAGTTTTACTTCGAACGGTTGGCTGAATGCTTGAATGCCGATAACACCGGTCGGTACGGTGAATACCGGACAACTAATCCGATTCTGCAGCGGTAGCGCCGGCAAACTGTGGCAACATAAATTTTCAATATACCGAGTAGGCGATGTCGTTGGATTGGCTGAATGGTTTTAAAGTTTTCGTTCATGCAGGGTTTTCAGTCGTGTTTGGTCGAGTTGAAGACAAAATTGGCAAAAGTTTTTGTGTCTGTTTTCAGGCTGTTTGGTAGATGTTGAATGTCAAATTCAAGGTTTGGCCTTGAAGCAAAACAAAAAAAAATCAGAACAAATTACACGCGAGAATGTTAATAACACGAGATGGTCTTTTCTAAATGAGATTCAATAAACATCAGTTTAAATACAGCAGAGACTCTCGGTTAATGAATAACTTGTTGAAATGTTGCTGCCTTCTACTTTTATATTAAATAATTATATTGTTTGTTTACATTATTATAGAGCCGAAACGACAATAGCTATAGTAACCTAAACAATAGCTAAAGTGGAACAATATTTTCTCACAGTTGGCAATTAAAGTCTAATTTACATTATTATTTGTAGCTGTAGCTTAAATGTTCAAAAGCTCTTTATCTTCGTTTAAACATATAAAAAACAGTACCGAAAAGTCGGTTGTGCTACATTCTGGAACGCGTTGCAGAAATAATAAATGAGTTGTAAAATATTAAAATCATGAAACCAACCCGATAAATTTGCCTAAGAGCCCTGTCATACTTCATTGTTCCAGGTAAAGCGCTTCCGTCTGCTGGATGAAATAGGTTATCTGCCGGATGTGTGTACGTTTGTAGTTGTTGTTGCATGCGTGTATGTGTGTGCGTTTGTAACGTTGTGGAAAGGAAAATTAGTAGAGAAAAGAGAAAAAAACAGAAAATAAGAAACAGGGAATTATGCTGCGTTTCTTTAACCTCTCCCGTTTCGTATTAGTACATGACCCAATAAGAAACGAGCAAGAAATATTTATATTATTGAATAAATTAAGCGTATGCGTTCGCTTCGGAGCTGGAACAGCGCGCCTGGTGCGTGTGCGGGGGCTGGAAATAATTTTCATCCCGCGCTGGGAGGGACCCCTTGTCGAATCACGCACGCTCCTGCGGCGCAATAACTTAGAATTTAATTTGCTCCCGTTGAATATTGAAAACGATTTTCCACGGCCGTGTACGCCTCAGGTAGCGCCCGGTTTTGCGATGCTCCAGCGAAAGCTTTAAAGGCCGTCCACCTGTTTCTGCAACTTTTCTTTCCATTTCGCTCGCTTTCCACTCCCGATTGAAGTTTCTGGAAGAAAAAAAAGAAACACACCCACACACACACACCGTAATAGAACGGAAGGGCTGCTACTTACCACACCCCACCACAATGCTTGAGCAAAGTTGCTGAACTTAGTTCCCGTCACATCCTTCTCCATTAAATATACTAAAAACGAGGCAAAAATAAGGCCCAGAAACCCTATATACAAGGTTGTAATTAATTCCTGTGGAAAAGGAATGAAGGGGCGAGAAAAGAAACGAAGAAAAAAGAGAGAGAAAGAACACGGTTAGTTTACGGACAAAACTCGGCCTCGGACGCGGCGGCAGCGGGTAAAACGATTATGTGTAAAAGTCCTTCGCCCGGCACAGGAAATTAAATGAGTCCAAGGATAATGCGGTTTGCAACGGTGACCACCGGGACCATCCGTGAGCCCCCGGGGCGGGAAGGATTTGAGGATATCGTAAAATTGGAATTAGCTTCTGCAACCGAACCTGGCAGCTCGGTTCCACTCGGGCCCACATGTGAGCTCGGTGCTCCAACTTTACGCTCCCGTGTTCTCCCGGCTCTCCGGTGTTGGCCGTGGTTGGCTCGTGGATGTTCCATGTATGAAGACTGGCGGTGAGACTCCACCTTCCCTCGATGGACACGTGACCGATTCGAAACGCAACCGATAACGGTGGAAGCACACGTGGCAGGCGACCGGGAGTAAGGAAAATTAATCTAGAGCGAACGAGAACCCTTGGGCGAAGTTGGCATATTAAATGGAGGAAGCGTCTAAAACAACGTTTTGCGCACCGATCGTGGAATAAAGGTAGCGGCAACTGGTTGGTTTGGGGTGGGAGGTGGCAGTTATAAGTGGTTATCTGTTTTCCGCACAAAACCGGCAGCGCCAAGCGCTAGCGGCAGTTATGCACGATGGCACGATGGGAAGTATTGAATTTGGCCACTTTGACAGCACGCGGGGATTTGGTTTCTCGAAGCTCATAGCTTTTCATTTGGCTTGGCGCGAAATTGGGTTTCATCTTGAGATACTCCAAGTGTCCATAGCTCGACAAAAGCTCGGTGGGATTATGTCGTTGGGCAGGGAAGGGCGATTATCCGTCGAGGAGGTTGAGAACGAGATTGACGGTTTGATCAGCTGGTACTTGAGTTTGAGTTCACTGTTGCCTTGAATCAATATTTTGGGTAATTTACGAACGAATTTTACTATTTACAAGAAGCATGAATTGGTAATTTGCTTCGATAATGTTTTAACATTTTAGATTATTTTTTGATTTGGTGGTCAGGCCAAAAACCGAACTATTTTTGAAGATATTATCTCTCTATTAGAGGAGTTGTGTTTTTTTAAACCTGATGAATCCATTACATAAAGTATACAAAGAGTAGTGTAGTGTAGTTGAAAAGTGTTATCTATTGTAATATCTTAATCCTCAGTTAAATTGAGAAGAGTTATACAACTCACCTCAAATAAGAGCACAGGTTTGTGGTAATATGCATGCATAAGTATGAACACAATAAATACTGTTTAAAGGCGTTCTAGCAAAGATGTCGCATTGGACAAGAACAGGACTCCAACGGCACGGCATTAAACGTCGGTCAACATCAGACCGGCTCGTATCTTAATAGGCATCAGCCATTTGACTTAATAAAAATTATTCCCCCAACCCTGGTGATGATCCGCCCACGGCTCTGAAGATGGCAAGCGTGGCATTTACGTTCGTTTCGCTTATTTCGTTACCGCCTGCATCGATGACATTTCGGCGCCATATTTGCGGAATGTGAAAAATGGAATGTTTTAATTCGCACCGATCGATAAAGTTATAATCCCATTATGGAAAATGTCACACGATTTTTCACCGCTCGATTCGAAACTAAATTCGCGTTGGGAAACGAAAAAAAAACGTTATAAAAATTCATTTTAAAAAATCACACAAAATCCTCTTTTCTGCGAGCACAGTTAATGGCGCCGAAACAAAAGCCCGTTACTGACCGCATTTTCTTATCCCTTCTTTTTGAGCACTTTTAACTTAAATCAAACACAAACGCTGAGCTGCGCGAGCTGCAGGCAGCAGATTAAGCCGCGTTTTATTCCAATTAGGTGCTGTAGAAAATCCGATTTTACGAAGATTTGGACACAGATGAAGATTTTTCGTCTTATACATTTGTTTTTTCTTTTGTCGTTGACTCACCATAGAGTTAGCAATCTTAGCATAATCTCATTATGCGGTACACCTTTTATGTTGAAATTCTGTTACTGAAATCATCTAACGATCAGTTTGGTGTGGGTGCAAGCTATTATAGATTGACAACTTGTCAAGTCCCACAAGAGCAAGAACATCCGTAACATATGCCGCTTTTATTTGTGGTAAACGATGTTTCATAATTTCATATAATAATTTTTCAGTTTCAGTGATCATAGGTTCATCATCTGTTTTTCAAATATATTATCTTATTTTATAATCAAAGATACTTAAAATTTTGAAAAACAATATGCCAAAGTTAGTTCCTTATGATAAAAAACTGTGGCTCGGTCCACAGCACTGCAATCATTTTTTTAACAGTTTTAATTACATTTTGTTGGTGTGTTTTTATGTTCAAAATGAAAACGAAGATGAATCCTCAAGGTCCACTTAAATGAGTTCATTTAGGAAGGATTGCAGCTTTATACATATTTAAACATCGCTCCATTCGTTATCAGCCGCTACTACTTGAGAGGTGTATTAGAGTTCTCAAGAAAACTTGGCTTTAATTGCGTAATTATACTGTCAATTGATTTATTATCCAATTAGTCGGACGTTTGTCAGCGATTAAGTGATATTAGCCTAGCGTTCGATACATCAATATCAATTGAAAGCTTCATTGCACTACACCACTACCTTTTATCTAATTGAACAAACAACAATCGCCGACACGCTTAGTGCTTGGCAATGTCGATGGGATCATTATCTTCCGGTTGGTGCCTCGCGCGCACAATGCGAGATTAAAATCACTTTTTTTTCTCCTTTACAAAAAAGCAATTGAATAAATCTTGACGCGCCAACGGCACGGCATTAAACGTCGGTCAACATCAGACCGGCTCGTATCTTAATAGGCATCAGCCATTTGACTTAATAAAAACCTTGAATCAATATTTTGGATAATTTACGAACGAATTTTACTATTTACAAGAAGCATGAATTGGTAATTTGCTTCGATAATGTTTTAACATTTTAGATTATTTTTTGATTTGGTGGTCAGGCCAAAAACCGAACTATTTTTGAAGATATTATCTCTCTATTAGAGGAGTTGTGTTTTTTTAAACCTGATGAATCCATTACATAAAGTATACAAAGAGTAGTGTAGTGTAGTTGAAAAGTGTTATCTATTGTAATATCTTAATCCTCAGTTAAATTGAGAAGAGTTATACAACTCACCTCAAATAAGAGCACAGGTTTGTGGTAATATGCATGCATAAGTATGAACACAATAAATACTGTTTAAAGGCGTTCTAGCAAAGATGTCGCATTGGACAAGAACAGGACAAATTGAGTTCATCATTGACTGTTCCATATTTTGCTCACAAGCTCGTGGTCGCCTATTTTAGAAGCCTATGTTGCCCTATTGATGGGTAAAATTCATAAGGGTGCTGTAGAAAATCCGATTTTACGAAGATTTGGACACAGATGAAGATTTTTCGTCTTATACATTTGTTTTTTCTTTTGTCGTTGACTCACCATAGAGTTAGCAATCTTAGCATAATCTTATTATGCGGCACACCTTTTATGTTGAAATTTTGTTATTGAAATCATGTAACGATCGGTTTGGTGTGGCTGCGAGCTATTATAGATTGACAACTTGTTAAGTCCCACAAGAGCAAGAACATCCGTAACATATGCCGCTTTTATTTGTGGTAAACGATGTTTCATAATTTCATATAATAATTTTTCAGTTTCAGTGATCATAGGTTCATCATCTGTTTTTCAAATATATTATCTTATTTTATAATCAAAGATACTGGAATGGAATCTACGGTGCGCTCATTTGTGTGTAATTGAATATGTTACGTGCTCCGCTCGGTGCGCAAACCCACACCGTGACTATCGGGCGATATTATTTGCTAACCATCAACATCTAAATTACAATACGTCGATAGAACCAACTTCCGGTTGGTTCCGGTTGCTTTATGGCTGATGAATAAAACTGCTATCAAATCAGACCTTTCACGGCAGAGGTAAGCAGCACTTTTCCATCTAATTCATACAATGAACACACACGAAGCGTGGTGAAATTTTCATTTTTACGACAAAAACTCATAGCGTATTTTTTACGATTATTGATACGACTTTAAACATAAATTTTCCATCACGATAAGGACCGAGCATATTAATCATATATTTTAGTGCACAATCGAGATGGTTGTGAGTGAGTGCTCAAACGCAGGGTTTGACGATGAATTAAGGCTTTTTTTATAAATTGAACAATAATTTGCAAAACAAAAAAAAATCACAAGATATAAGCACAATTGTTACCATCACTTTTTTTTCTCCTTCTGGAACGTTTAAAATTGTATGCTCAAATAGAATTATTAGTTTTTTCATGACTACCTTGACTACCTTGACTACCGTGAGGCAATTCGATTTACTGAATTTAATAAGCGAAATAACAAACCAATGTTCTGTAACAAATTAAACTACATTTATTAAAAACCGTTATTTGATTAATTTCAATGGGACTAGTAGCAATGAGAATCTGAGGTTCGTGATAATTACGTTGCAATGACTTATTTTTGTGATGTCTGCCATATACAAAAATAACATTTTCATACCCTTTTGCGCATTCTAAAATGATTTTGCTTGATATTGGAACGAAAACCTGTTTATGGGACAGTCAATGTTTTCAAATAATTATAGAAAATACATCATACGCTGCGCTAGCCATTCATAACGCCATAACCATATTTACAACATATGGCAGCTCCGAGAGCAGCAACCCCTGTAAGACCCTAAACTCCTTCTTAAAAAGGTCAAACACGCCAGCCACTTCAGCCGGTATGGGCGAGAGTTTCGGACTACCAATTCTGATCGTTTATGAGGAGAACCGGGCAATGATATTCTCGTTCCCCGATGGCGACCGTAATTCGACTGATAGCATCATGGAAACCACTACGAAACCCTGGATTTAATGGCCACATAAATCAGAAGGGTTATGAAATTAAATGATTTTTCGCTGTTCTGTTCGTTTTGTGTGGATAGCTTCATTCGTGCAGCATGTAGTGAAGCATACACACATACACATACAAGGTAAGAGAGTAATTTTGGAGGGAGAAAAATGTGTTGTGGTTAGAGTCTGTGTTTACAGCTACTCGGTTTGGGTAATAGAGAGTAAATTTCGCTTGCGGTCAAGGGCCGGGCGAGGCTCCAAAACTCTCAATCCGGAAGTCCATTAGCTTCGGATAGCTTCTTTGTTCCCCTCACACAATCTGACGATGCGTCTGCTGCAGTATCGGCATTCGGGCAAGCATTCCGAAAAGTTTCGTTCGATAAGCTGAAGCCCGTGGAAGCGATCGTAATTTGCACACTAGAATGCCGCGGGCATGATGCGGCTTCCGACTCCGAGTCCGAGCCGCCACTTTCCAGCGCTCTAATTGTTTGTCTTCGGAGTTCGTCGAAGAAAAATCCCTTCAGCGCAGCGCACAAAACAAACAGGGCAGGTTAGCGCTCGGCAGGAGGAGTGGGTGTGTGTGTTTTTTCACTGTAGTTTGCCTTCGAGAGCAAAACTTTCTCACCGGAGCCTTTGTTCGACCCGAAAACATCATCATCCATCCCCGGGGCTGTGTTGTTACTCGCACGCGGGCGAAAATGAGTCCGGAACGCGCTGACATCACGAGTTATCTGCCTTTCGGTGGAAAATGATGAATGGTGGCCGCGTTCAAGTATGTGTGTGCGTGTGTGTTTGTGTGTGCGTGGCAAGTGCCCTTGGCGTCCGTCATCCGTGAACCGTTTACAACCGCCAAACGAGCGCGCACGACCCGAAAAGGCTGGCCAAGCAAATGGGGCGGAAATGTCAGCCGCCGATGGAGGCGCCTGGTGGTGGGAACGCTTGTGAACCGGTTGCTAACACGATCATTAATAATTTCCATCGAAGCGGAAGTTGCTGCTCCGGCGATCCTTGCGTCTACCTGCCATGCACGCACGTCTGCCCGGCTGGTCGGACGCTAAATTATGCACGATTATTGTTATTATGAGTAAATTGTTGTGGCAGTTTTGCTCCCGGGGCCCGGCAGCAGCTTGATCACGGGTTTGTTTTGCTTTCGGACGGAAAGCGACGTTACTGGGACGGGAGTTGAAAGGGAGAATCTAGTTAAAATTCTTCACATACACATACACACAGATACATGAGCTAGGAGCGATGGCGTTCGGTTCGAGTCTAGCAACTTGAACGAAGAGCTGTAAAAATTACGATTCTCTTCTGCATGAAAAGCCGAGAAAATTGCAACGATCATATTGGCTTTCGCACAGCGTGCCTTTTCACCCGGGAGATTCACTTTTGCTTTTCCGGTTATTTGTCAAGATTTGTATGAGCGAGTTCCAAGTAAACGGGGTTTCAGAACGAATCAAAATCAAATGTCTTCTCCAATTTCAACCAACCGCTCGAATGCTCAGCGAAGCAGCAACCGAAGGAGAAGCAACATCAGAAAACAAATGCACCATATGACAAACTCTTCCAGCCGAGCGCACTTTCCACTTACCGAGACGACCGAGAATGACGGACCGCGAGGGATCTCGCCGGAGATTCTCGGCCTCCGCCTGTCATCCTCGGCCACCATTAGGCCGCGTTGACGTCATCGGAAATCGGGCGTCAGGAGCTGTCTGTTCAACAGCAAATCGAATCCCCACCAAAGTGCCATCTGTAGCTGACCATTACGATCCCAAATCGCAAATCGGCTCGATGCCATTTGATCCTCCCGGTTTACATGAAACCTTTCCCGCTTCCTGTTTTTATGCTTCTTTTCACGCTCGCTTTTCTGCAACCCCCCCGCCTTTTATTGAAGACGACAGAATCATTCGAGGTTGAAAAATCGGAAAATCGAATCCCCCGTACACAAGCCGGAAACGACCCATTTTCTCGGCGGTAAACGGCGACAAGGCAACGGCCGCTTGGAACCGAAGGAAGAGGTGAGAGCGCGCGCGCGCGCCTGTATGTATGCAATCATGCGTGCAATCTCACAGTGCGAGATGCCTACTCGGAGCGACACGCGCTTGCGGGACACGGGGTCGAGCGAAGCCAGGACGAAACGGCTCACGGTTGTCCTTTTTCTACTTTGTCCACCCAATAAATAGCGATAAATGGGGAAAAAATCGGGAAGGTTCACGGTGGCTACGCCGGAACGCCCGCCATGCCGAGGGTCGTTTGCGAAGGAACGGCAGAACACGACAATGTACAATCGGGTGGGCGAAAAAAGCATTCACACTTGTGGATCGCTCAACAGCGTTGGGGACGATGGGGCGAAACCTTTCCGTTTTCCCAAACAGAGAAATCGATATCCTCCATCGGAG
>KZ071872.1:107345-117454 GCA_002091845.1 Anopheles cracens | reverse complement strand
ACCATCAAGCATGGGGACGGGTTGCTGTAATGTTGAATTAAAAGGGTATTTATGTTAAATTTGAATTTCAAACAAACACGCGCACGACGACCTACCCTTCAGGTGCGGGAGGGGAGATCTAATTAAATGGCTGTTGTCACCGCTGTAATTGGATCGTGGGCGGACAAATTTATGAGTCGCAGTGGCGGTGTTGGTTCGCACAAAACGCACAAAACCCTTCAACGTCTACATTAGGAAGTAAAAAGGAAGCAGGCAATGCATTCGAAATTAACTTTTTCCACACTTCCTTCGTGTCGCTACCGACGGTATCGACGGCCGGTGCCACGCGCCACGTTGACAGGGCTAATAGGCTGTTTCGCTTGTAGCAGCGAGCCGGCGAGTAATGGTTGTAATTATGTGCCACTAATTGAAGCATCCCATCCGGATGTTTGGCCTTCTGAATCGGCGGTTTGGGTCGTGGGTTGCGATATTTTCGGCACCAGCGAACAAATGCCAGATTATCTCGGTTGAAATAGCAAATTAGTAATTTAGGAGACACGACGCGATTTTCCATGATTTTTTATGTAAAATAGATGTTTGTAAAATAAATTCGGAACAGAATGTTTCGAGCATGAATCTTGCGCAAGCACGATACTACATCATGGGGTGGTTGTTTGAAAGCCAGGCTTTCGATGGTTGGTTTTGCAAATAAATTATGCGTTTTACAAGCGCAACGAATGAACGGCATGTGGTTTAACAAAAGAGCGATAAACAGTGAGCATGTTCTATTTTTTTTAGAAAATAATGTTTATACTCTCGTATGCAAGCTTACTTTTCTTATTTTAGCACTGCAAGCAAAACATTTCGAAGGCTCATTTATTAATTCATATACATTTACTTTAACAAAATTACTGTTTTGCTAAACATATTTTAAATAAAATAATACATAAAAACGAAAGTTTTTTGTTGGAATTTTGTTTCCAATTTTACAATATTTAATAAAAAAATATCATTTGTTACTCATGGGCTCATACAACTATAGATCATAAATACTACTTAGTTATTCAACTAAATGAGGATTTTTTAACGCGACTGCACTATTCTCCCGTTTTGAAGAACAACATCAAAATATTATATATCCATTAGCTAAGATCCTAAATGTTCCACCATCTTGTATTATCCAGCCTGAGCAAACCCCTGTATCTTGAATGAGTGTATAGCTTACGTCCTAAAGAAGCAAACGCTTCTACCGACGCGATATCAAGATTCTTTCTCGCCACATGCTCACTCCACCATTCCAGTGTGTACAAAGGACACGCAATCGAAATACAACTCCCTTGTACAAATCCCGTCCCGAAGCGGCTCAAGACGGCGTGCTGAAGCGCGACTGGCACCGCCAGCACCGTGGATGTTCGAAATTGAGCGAATCGAAACGGCGAACCCGGCACGCTCGAACGGTTAATTGAACGTATCAATCATCAATCAATCAGCCCCGGGCTGCTCCGGTGGCTGCCAGTGCAATAATCCTTACGGTCAACCGCAGTGGGCGGACCGTGCCCGGGTGAAGCCGGCCTACCACACTGGCACGAAACCAACCCATATGTCGTGCGTTCGTTCGGGATATGATAAACTGTGCACCGTGTGCTTTGTCTGCCCCGATCGTCCCGGGGCTCATACGCGACAGGGATGAGCATGCTAGTTTCCATATTTTGTCATCGTTGATTGTTGTGCATATGGTTGGGTTTTCGGGAACGGGGCACGCGTTCGTGTTCGTACGTACCTTAGGAAGAACTCGATCGAGAACCATATTACTACTATAATCTCCATGACGAATAAGATGGCGATTGCTTGTTCCTCGTATTCCTGAATAGTTGAGAAGACACTTAAGGCCAAACATGTGAACACCATTAAAAATCTGAAAGTAGAAGAGAACATTGAGATATGTCATAAGGGGTTTTCTAATGTTTTTTAGTAGATTAGGATAAAATAAACGATAGCTCATTTAAAATCGGATACGTTTGGTTGAAATGACACTCGGATTCTTAGGATAATATAAGCTACGTACATGTTTATGGAAAATACCGATACATGTTTTATGGAAAATGTTTTATCAATACTTCCAAACAGTCTTTTCTAGCGATTATCGTTAAATTAATTATTTTAGAAATTTCACGACTGTAATAATAATGTTTTTTATTCTTTTTTTCAGATAGCTATATTTGATCGTTTTTCCATTCATAAGATGTTGGAGTGTTTAAAAAAGAATTTGGTTTGAAAAGAAACCACAATCATAAAACACAAAGGCGGTGACCTGAAGTAACAAAATCGTGTCGACAAAAGGACAGATGTCAACACCCTAACCTATTTTGTTTTCTCAATGGCATCGTAAGCAGTGAAGAGTCCGGAGTACTTTCATCGTTTTGGTAACCAGTTTCATATTACGGTTCACTCTAGAATCAGGATCTTCATCACATACGTGAAGTATACAATATTGCACGCCAATAACACGACCCATTAGCTGATACGCCATCGTAAAGGAGGGAAGGTAAAATTTGCAAAAAGATGCTAGACTGTAGGCGTACCAAGCACAGTAGCAGAGACAGAGTCGGTACATTATGAGGATACAGTTTCGACAAGGCGATTGTAAAGAATCAATAGTGCCCATAATAAAAATATAAAAATACGGAATATCTAGAGTTCTCAATCAATCTGGAAAACCTGTACGAAATGTCAGCTTGAAAAAATCAACTTAAGAGACCGGTGCAACCTTGTTCGACAATTGCTTCAATCTCACGGGTTTGGAACTCATGTTGAATTTACGATTGAAATAATTTCATCTTTTGGTAGCAAGAATCGATATAGATCTCTTTATTTGCACCATCCCGTTGGGGGCCTTATCATCTGTCCATCCACCAAACGAAGAGCGCCCTGGACAAACCCCAAACATTGAACGTAGTGGAACATAAAAGTTTATTGTGCCGCCGGACATTACATAGCCACTAGTCTGCGTGGGGCGCAGAACACAGAAAACGTCAATTTAGCCCATCCACCTCACAAGCGGACAGATAGAACGTTCGGGTCATTACTTCCATCGAATAGCTCAACTCATCCGTGACGCTATGGGCAATGCCAGCTTCCGTTCGTATGTTCGTACGCTGCAGCTATCGATCCGTAGGTGCCAATCACCGAAGCCGGGTGAACAAATTTCCAACCGGCCACGCCGCCATCCAGCTCTGCGCCACGTACCACTTTCTTAAATGAGCACAACCGTCAGTGTGGAAGGTGCGGAAAGAAACCCATCCCCACTTCAACGCGATGCCATGAAATGTCCCAGCCCCGTGCGATGGGCACGCGTACCAATTCCGGAACGATTTCCGTCCTGTCAAAGCGACTGCCAGGGGAATTGCGGTTCCCGGCGTGTCGACGACGCCCGGCGAAAAGCGTGTGGCGAAACACCGTGACAGGAAATAGTAATCAACCGGGTTCTGCGAAGCCGCGCCGACGGTTTCATCGCGAAAGTGTCAAAGTTTCATAACGGTGTGAGTGTGTGCGTCCCTAACGTGCCGCACACGTGGAAGACGCTCGAAAGCGCAAGGCCTGTAGGCTGTGCTGGAATCTGGGACGTGCGACGTGAAACATTCTTGAGCTCAGGCTGGAATGCCTGGGAGCTACGAAATTCATTCTCGCTCGAAACTGCCAAATAGGCCGAGGTCAAGAAGGATCTTCGCGTCAGGTCGTGAAGCATCCGTGAACGTGAACGGTTTTAATGGCTTCGTCGCAATGGCAGGACCAATGTGGCTGGGCGAGCGCGCGCGCGCGTGTGTGAGTGTGGTATTTGTGTGCGGGCGAACGAAGCGGAAATATGTTTGATTATGAAGCGCCGCGCTATAACTCCCGGTATCGTTGAACGCACTCGGACTTGCTGGACAAGTTGCAGCCACAAAATTATGAAAAATCAATAATACGAACTCAACCTTCCCGGCACCGTAAGATAAATGGAGCAGACTGTACGACTACGCGCATAAGTTCCCCGGAGTGTCCGTCGGATTTATATCTGCTTTTATCATTTCCCACCGCTCGCTTCATCAGCTGGGAGTCATTGCCTTTCTGGCCGGATGCCGTCCCGACGCCCGCCGTCGAGTACAGGCAAACGGCGAAAATAACGAACTCGAGCAATTTGGCACCGGGACTCGTTTTTATGACTTGCGAACGTAAGTGGAGCTTTTGGACGCGCTCCAAAAACCACTTGTTAGAGGGATAAAACGTGTCGCCTTTGGGTTTTGTGATTAACAACCGTACAGGGCTGGCGGGGTCCGACCGATTGCGAGTCGTAAATGGTCATAAAGACGCTTACAGATGTTTTTGGCACTAAAGCTTTGCCGTCTGCCGTCGGCGAGAACCGTGTAGAATATCCGCGGGGTGGTTTGAGCGGCGTTATTGATTTGATTTAGAAATTCAAATTGAAAACTCTCAAGTGCCGGAAACCAGCACCCTGTACGGTGGTGGCGTCATCAAGCCGGTGGAGTATTCCTCACGGTACATTGCGAATTCGTTGAAATATGAAGTTGTACGAATTAAGCAGGCACAAATTTCGGATGACTATAAATATATATTATGATGAGTTCAAATTAATTGCATCAATTACTGCTCATTATCCCATGAATACGAAAGCCTAGCTTTTAAATATATTGAAATAAAAATAATTGCTGTAATGTTTTGGGGGTCGTTTCGTGTGTTATAAAAATACGGAATATCTGAAGTTCTCTATCAATCTGGATAACAAAAGATGATATGCAAGATTAATCTACCGCTGGTAAAACCTGTGAAAAAATCCTGTTGAAAAAATCATCTTATGAGACCGGTGGAGCAAGCCTAGTTCTACTATTTCTTCAATCTCACGGGTTTGGAACTCATGTTGAATTTACGATTGAAATAATTTCATCTTTTGGTAGCAAGAATCGATATAGATCTCTTTATTTGCACCATCCCGTTGGGGGCCTTATCATCTGTCCATCCACCAAACGGAGAGCGTCCTGGGCAAACCCCAAACATTGAACGTAGTGGAACATAAAAGTTTATTGTGCCGCCGGACATTACATAGCCACTAGTCTGCGTGGGGCGCAGAACACAGAAAACGTCAATTTAGCCCATCCACCTCACAAGCGGACAGATAGAACGTTCGGGTCATTACTTCCATCGAATAGCTCAACTCATCCGTGACGCTATGGGCAATGCCAGCTTCCGTTCGTATGTTCGTACGCTGCAGCTATCGATCCGTAGGTGCCAATCACCGAAGCCGGGTGAACAAATTTCCAACCGGCCACGCCGCCATCCAGCTCTGCGCCACGTACCACTTTCTTAAATGAGCACAACCGTCAGTGTGGAAGGTGCGGAAAGAAACCCATCCCCACTTCAACGCGATGCCATGAAATGTCCCAGCCCCGTGCGATGGGCACGCGTACCAATTCCGGAACGATTTCCGTCCTGTCAAAGCGACTGCCAGGGGAATTGCGGTTCCCGGCGTGTCGACGACGCCCGGCGAAAAGCGTGTGGCGAAACACCGTGACAGGAAATAGTAATCAACCGGGTTCTGCGAAGCCGCGCCGACGGTTTCATCGCGAAAGTGTCAAAGTTTCATAACGGTGTGAGTGTGTGCGTCCCTAACGTGCCGCACACGTGGAAGACGCTCGAAAGCGCAAGGCCTGTAGGCTGTGCTGGAATCTGGGACGTGCGACGTGAAACATTCTTGAGCTCAGGCTGGAATGCCTGGGAGCTACGAAATTCATTCTCGCTCGAAACTGCCAAATAGGCCGAGGTCAAGAAGGATCTTCGCGTCAGGTCGTGAAGCATCCGTGAACGTGAACGGTTTTAATGGCTTCGTCGCAATGGCAGGACCAATGTGGCTGGGCGAGCGCGCGCGCGCGTGTGTGAGTGTGGTATTTGTGTGCGGGCGAACGAAGCGGAAATATGTTTGATTATGAAGCGCCGCGCTATAACTTCCGGTATCGTTGAACGCACTCGGACGTACTGGACAAGTTGCAGCCACAAAATTATGAAAAATCAATAATACGAACTCAACCTTCCCGGCACCGTAAGATAAATGGAGCAGACTGTACGACTACGCGCATAAGCTCCCCGGAGTGTCCGTTGGATTTATATCTGCTTTTATCATTTCCCACCGCTCGTTTCATCAGCTGGGAGTCATTGCCTTTCTGGCCGGATGCCGTCCCGACGCCCGGCGCGGAGTACAGGCAAACGGCGAAAATAACGAACTCGAGCAATTTGGCACTGGGACTCGTTTTTATGACTTGCGAACGTAAGTGGAGCTTTTGGACGCGCTCCAAATGCACTCAATTACCAAAAACTTGGAAGTAATGAATAATTTCGCTAAAATACTTCGAATATTTAGCCATATGAGAGTGTCGTAAAGCTTCCATATATAATAGTGTAACTCTTTCATAAAGCAATAACAATCCACCAGAAAAATGCCTAACACCATGAGGTTTTGTCCTCGTTTTAGACGTGAACTCTTCGAGTCTTGAAATATTGACAAAATGAAGAAAATGCTAGCTTTATGTTAGCAATGTGCCTTTCGATTTCTTGGATAACAAAGCTTTATTAGCCCAATTATTTAAAAAAATGTTGTGTTTCGAGCAGTAGTTGACTGCCAATATTTTCAATAGCGATAAATATTGACGATTTTCACAGTTTTGTTTAATGGCAAACATGCGGTCTGTATGTGCAAATGTTCAGTAAAGGTTTGGGAAAGTTGACACTGAATCAATGTACATTTTCATCTAGTACAACGAAAAATGGAGCCACGTTACTGCTTGGATTCACCACAGCCTAGCAGCCCATTTCCTGATTGACATTCATTTTCTAGGCTTTTGTATTTGCATACTACGCACGACCCAACCAGCCGGCATCGAAAAACTCGTCAGACCACAACCAGATGGACCACTTTGCCAGATGCAGGCGTTGGCGCTATGCGGCTCGTTTGACTTCTCCCATTTCCAGTCCGTCTTGTATCCCTCATTAACCTCAGCAGGGGCAGCATCTTCCCCGCACGCGGCACTTGAAAGGGACTCCGATAGGCTTGGCTGGCTATTTAATAAATCGGAAAAAGGTCACATCACCGGCCCGCATTCCCACTTCAGCTGCCGCACTCGGTGGGCGCCGGGTGGGCCCACGGAATGCGTACCGGACGGCGCTAATAACGAGCGAATGGCTCAAGCAACCGGAAGTGCCACGAGGAAGCGGCGGCGACGGAGGGAAGACGGCATCCGTCCGTCGAAGTGATAGACGTCGCCGGCAACCGACAGACGCCTATCATCGTTATGAAAATTTAATTAGGACTTTATGGTGCGTTACCTGCGCTGCGTCCTCTGCCTAATTGATTTACGGTGCGCGTCGCCGCAGGTGCCCGGTTTGCGATGGCACTGGAGCGCTCTGGAGACTGGGCTAACCGTCGCGAAAAGCGCAGCCGAAGCGGGTGGAACAGGCGTGTAACGAGGATGGTAAAATTTCGACGACTGATTCCCGGCCAAACTTTTTACGCTAATTGCTGTTGTCCATTTTGCGCCTTCTTTCTGGCGACGACTAGATTCGAGGGGGGGGGATGTGGGTGAGTGGGTGGGAATACTTTAATTACTTGACCGTTTGCTGATCTGACAAATCAATTTCTTCGTCAGCTGAATTGAGATGGTACGTGAGAAACGCTTCGGATTAAGGGATTTTAAGGGCAGAAGTTTACTTTAAGTTTAAGAGCAGAAGAAGGAACGAGATTGGAATGTTGATGAATGTTGAATGACGAAAAATGATTCAACGATTCAGTAAAAAATGTTATAAGCTACAGAGCTTCGAACATCAAACAAATAATTGTTAATAATGCTACAAGAAAAGAGAAGCTTAGAAATGAATTGAAACTGTACTTACACACAGACATGGTAGAAAATCGCTTTGAAGCCTCGGGGCCGCTCGAGGAAGTTGTAGACCCTGCTCTGTAGCCGCCTATAACGGGCATCACGCCGTGAGCCGCGATTATAGTTGAGCGGCTTCCCCAACAGTGACATTCGTGGTCGTGCAAGCCGGTCGGCCCTATTTTTGTCGGAGAGTTTGCACGCGCTGCGAAATGAAAGAGAAAGTAGAGGAAAAAGGCTATGTTGAGAAACGGGCGTGCAACGAATGCGCTGATAGCTTTATATCATCTGGATAATGAATGACACTTCTCACATTCTTCGCTCAGCACTATAAATAACAAAGTTCTGGAGTACCGCGGCGTCACCACAGCGAATACGGTGAGCAGCAGTTGCAAGCCGTCAAGAAACACGTGCTCGGGCGCATCCGTACCAACATTCTTCGGCGAGATATTTATGACACTGATGGGTGGAACAGTATTTTGCACCCGTAAAAACCACTTTCTCGCGAGACGTTCGCCCGACTACAATTATAAAATAGCTCCACCGTCACCCACCAACCACCAAAAACCCGTGTCATGATTTATCTGGCCATCTCTAGTCGCTAGCGAAACAGAAACTTTCATCGCCGGTTTGTGATGTCCGAAGTTTTCCCGGCGCCCGCGTACCGCACGTACAAATTGCTCACCGTAATCTTGTTTGCGAAATGACACGCGCGAAAGTTTTTCCCCCGAAGCTCAAAAGTCTCGAGAAAATGACGCCTCGGAATGTTTGGCTCCAAATTTCACACTGCTCGCCTTCTTTTGTGAGCAGAAGCCAGCTCGCCGTGGCGCGCTCAGCATTAAATTAGACCGTGCCGGGTGGACCGGTGGACAAGCGAGCCGCAAATGAAAAAAATAACCCCCCCAGCGTGATTCCGCCCCTCCCGCATCGCGGTCCGTGACCGAAAACCGTGCCAGAATGTCAGCCTAGACTAATTATGCAAATATGGAGCATTATGCTTTGCGACTCACACGGACACACACACACAAACACACCGACACCGGACGTCCAAAGTCACGCCCGCAATGTAGACCGGGCGGTAGCGTCGGTCGCAATGACGGGATCATAAAGCGTCCTTTGAAGGAGTACGCGATAATGCCGCCCGGCCAGGCACCGCCAGGCGGGAAGAATTTACGATGCTCTAGGATGCAGAGTTTTATGGTTTCGAGGTGCCGAAGAACACAGCCAGCAGGGGCCCAAGGTGTGAAAAGGGGAGTTTGCACCGCGGCCATTCTTCGGGCTGGAGAGACGCAATCCGGGACGCATAATCTCAAGGTGCGCCCATAAAGGCGGTGTACCTTGGGTCGCATCTCGACCCGGCGTGATAAAAGATGATGGTGCGAGGAAGACATTTGAATGGTAATGGTGTAGCATCCTCGGTGTAGCCGATAAGCATCCAATGTGATGGGCATGGATGGATGTCTTTATCGGTGTGTGAAAGTGAAAACACACACACACACACACACAATGGGTGGAACAGTATTTTGCACCCGTAAAAACCACTTTCTCGCGAGACGTTCGCCCGACTACAATTATAAAATAGCTCCACTGTCACCCACCAACCACCAAAAACCCGTGCCATGATTTATCTGGCCGTCTCTAGTCGCTAGCGAAACAGAAACTTTCATCGCCGGTTTGTGATGTCCGAAGTTTTCCCGGCGCCCGCGTACCGCACGTATTCCCGGCCAAACTTTTTACGCTAATTGCTGTTGTCCATTTTGCGCCTTCTTTCTGGCGACGACTAGATTCGAGGGGGGGGATGTGGGTGAGTGGGTGGGAATACTTTAATTACTTCACCGTTTGCTGATCTGACAAATCAATTTCTTCGTTTGCTGAATTGAGATGGTACGTGAGAAACGCTTCGGATTAAGGGATTTTAAGGGCAGAAGTTTAAGTTTAAGTTTAAGAGCAGAAGAAGGAACGAGATTGGAATGTTTAAAACAAAAAATGATTCAACGATTCAGTAAAAAATGTTATAAACTACAGAGCTACGAACATCAAACAAATAATTGTTAATAATGCTACAAGAAAAGAAAAGCTTAGCAATGAAATAATACTGTACTTACACACAGACATGGTAGAAAATCGCTTTGAAGCCTCGGGGCCGCTCGAGGAAGTTGTAGACCCTGCTCTGTACCGATAAGCATCCAATGTGATGGGCATGGATGGATG
>KZ071872.1:71500-99553 GCA_002091845.1 Anopheles cracens | reverse complement strand
AACACATGAACCACCCCTTCTCGCGGGGGCAAAATCCAGCCTAGAATTCCTACGAAAACCAACGAACCGACGCCGATTCCAACAGTGGCAAAAATTTTAATTTCATGCTACCGCCTATTGACACTGCCAAGATTTATTCATCCACGCATTTAACAAGTCGACTGCCAACAAACCGTGTGGCCCCAGCGCCGCGCATCGCAGTGGCCCACGAGCTCCTAAATAACCCGTAGTCGCCATTTTTCACCCGACCGTTCGTCCAAACATTGCCCGATTGCGCTTAAATTACCCTACTCACTCGGGTGAGATAGAGAGAGAGAAAGAGAGAAAAAGTGGCTGGCTCATAACACCTGTTCCTGGGGATGCGCACGGGAGCAATCAAGAAGAAAGCCAAGTCTCCCTGGCAGCCGGTGTAGCAACTCATTAATCTTGCTAGCTGCGCCTTCGGTGCGCCAGGGCTAAATGAGTCTGTACTCTCCTCAAGATAAACAAACGTGGCCGCGCATGCACACCCTCCCAGTGGCCGTCCGGCGGAAAAGTCTGGCCGCGTGTGCGTCGGCCCGAACGGCTTCGGTTTCCCATGCACGGCGCAAATGGTTTCCATCAGCCACGGCCACTTGAAGGTGGCAAGAGACGTGGCAGGTCGCCTCGATTGCTTCGGGCGTAGCGTGGCCAGAGAACACCAGAACCGATGATACCAAAACAGAGGCACGCGTGCGATAGGTATTCGCACACCTAATGTGCGTTCTCACGTAGGTGGAACTTCGGTATTGCACGGCGCGAAAGATGCTGCTTCTTTATCCTGTCCAGAACACACACACACACTAGCGCGAAGTAAAAACCCCAAAGCGATCGCCCAAAAGCGAAGCGGTAGGGAATCGTTAAAAATAAATCCATCACTCAGCCCAACCCAGCGCTGGCGTTTGGGAACAAATTTTCCTTTCATTAACTCCGGACCATCTCCGATACAGATGGGCAGTTGGAAACGGGCGCGCGCGCGCGTGTGTGTGTTGCTCGTCAAGCAGCGCCCCGATGTTCACGGTGCGAGCATCATCAACAACTCACTAGCATAACGATTATGACGGCAAACGATGAGATTTGATGAGCTCCACGTCCACTGGTTAGTGGGCATCGTCAGAAGCTAAGAACAAAATGAGCGAAATCTGCGTCGTCCATGAGGCGCGCTGTTGTTCGGGTGGCCGGGTTTTTCTGCTCGCCTGTCGCATCCAACCGACGGAGAAGAAGGGAGCGAAAAAAAAGAACACCCCACACCCACACGACCCCACAGCGACACGGGCACACCGCAGGACGTCTAAGCCGTGGAAAGATTTGCTCGTTAATTGCTCGTTATCTCGTTTCCCGGGGTAGTTGAGCACAGCTGACGGGAGCAACGGCCATGCCAACGGCACTGCGTTTGGATTTCGGCTCCGTTTTTCCCCATCGCCGGCAACCGGCGTACGATTCTCATCATTTTCTTTGTTTCTTTTTTATTTCGGTTGTTGTTGGTGAGCATGCAAAACAAACTCAAAAAACAACAGCAGCAAAAAAAACACACCAGCGAATGCGTTTTTCGCATCATTCGGAAAAGTTTCAGCTTTCAGCGGCAGGCTGTGACTCATCCGCCGGTATGACGGCAGCTCACTATTTGTTTCCGTTTGCGCTTTCCCCTCGGTTTTGCCGTGTGCTCGGGCGTGTTTTCTCCCATTTTTCCCAATTTCTCTCCCATCCTTACTGTGTGACACCGTCTCTGTCCGCTCCGCAGGTAGGAAATATTTATTTTCAGTTGATGAAATGAATCTGCGCGGCTTTTGGGGTGCAGCACGTGGGGTGGAATGGGATTGCCGCACGCACACAAACGTGCGCGCGCGCGCTGGTTTGAGGAACCGCCGCGATCGGGAGCAGCACCGGGACCGGGTGGGGAAATCGGTTGGAAAAACGACTTCCGTTTGCACTCTGTTTACCTGCGCGTTTCCTGTTCGCGTACCCGAACGCGGCGAGACAGTCGCGCGAATGGAGAACTCGCGGGAGCAGAAAGAATTAGACGCATTTGAATTGCCTTTAAAATGCCAGCGGAAACGGGGAAAAGCAGCGTGTGATTTGGAAGGGGATTCTTTTTTCATAAATGTATTTATGTAAAAATCGTTTTAAAGTTGCCATATCTTTTACAAACGGAGTACAGTGGCATGGGCCAAATGGAAAGTATAGGGTAAGTGCTCGCTAGGTGACTCCAAGGAGTGTTTATTTTTGTTCAGAGAAGTCAAACAGGCTTTCTGCCTTTAAAAAAATGTTGAATCTTTGACTGATTTGTTAGTAAGAGGTGTTGTGGAATTACAAATATCATGCGAGTGTCACCATTACTTGATTTATCATTTTATTTAGTTATTTATTTATTTAAGTAATTAACGGCCTGGCCGTATTGCTAGATTTATCATTTTGATTAACACTTAATCATGGGTTGTAATAACTAATAGCGGCTGAAATTATTTACTCAATTTTTGTAATGTTGCTACGTTGTAGAATTTTCAATAATTAAATATTTTTCAAAAATACAGGTTTAAAATTATTCACAAAGACACCAAATAGTTTACAATCATTTCTATGATGACATTTTTTAACAGAATAATTCGAGAGCAATAGATTGAGGTTCAACCTTTGTTTACATACAATCGATACAAGTTTGCTTTACTATGTGTACTTTACAAACTAAACATCTATTTCAATTAAAGAACTATCTATGAATGCTTCATTATTGACTAATAAAATAATTGTATGTAATAGAAACATCGAATTTTGCTATACAGAAACAATTTGAGGTTATTTTTGATATCTTTGTGGTGTCATTCGACAATATTTGGTTTTGTATCAAAGATGGTAAAATATGGTTGACTTAAAATTTCAAAAAACATGATAAATTTGAAGGAACAGGTTTTTCTGTGAATATGGAGTATCAGCAAGGTTTGTTGCTCGTTTGAAAAAGCCAAATTCAGAATTCAGTTAAAAATTCAGAACATCTTTCATGCTTTCACACTGAAACGGATCAATTGGTGGCATTTCGTTGAAATATGTCATTTAACCTTGAAATTATAACTGTCGGAATTTGGAATACCCATTGGAGATTATCTACAGAGAATTACGACATCATTTTTTTCAAACCACTCTGTTCTTCAAAGTAAGAGAAGAATTAAGTTTCATGGACTTGTAAAACATGATCATCTAGCTTTCAAAATATGTTTTATGCACCTCTTAGTGAGATGAACTTAATTCGGTGTTATTTAAATCAAGTTATTTTAAATATTTACTAATATTCATCTGAGTTATTTCAATCTAGAAATTCTGAATTGTTCTAATTTTCTTTTTCATGCGCTGCACAACTGATGGAAATAAAAAAGGGCGTTGAAAAATTAAAATTTTTACTTAAATTTTGTTGTTGATGAGGACAACAAAAATCACTCCTCTTTTAAAACGCTGTTTAATCGAAAAACAACATGTTTAATCAACAAAAACAACAACAACATCTCATATTTCACTGTACACCTCTCGCCACACGCAGCTCTTCCTGCCAAATGGAGTAACATTATTGCCGCAACAAAAAAAATCTCCACTCCCACCGATCCTGTCAATTTCATAACCGAATCAGTGGCACGGGGATCGACCGAACGTTCCTGAAAAAGTGAGCCAAGAGGCTCGGAAAATCTTGCCGGTGGGATTTCCCAGCGTGGCTAATTATGCCACATTTCTCTCCAGCATTTGTCAGCTGTCTGTCAGTGGCGGTTGATTTGATGAGCGCAATTATTCCTCACCGTGGAGACCGAACACGGCCATGATCGAGCGACCGACCGGTTGGCAATAATTTTCGCGCCCCGAATGGGATTTTCACCGCGCGGGCAAGGGAATCGGACGCATCGGCAGCAACAACAGCGGGCATAATGAGCGGACGGACTGTCATGAAATTTTAAATACTTTACCACCTCGTGGGGGACCGCGTTCTGCGCAGGATAGCGAGCGAGCGAGCGAACGAACGCGCGCTGCATGACACTAATTGAATAGCCGTTGTTATTCGAGCCGGACGATCCGTTCTGCTGATGGAAGCTGTTACTCATTCAGTTAGCTACGGTTTCGTGTCGTGAATGGTTGTTGTAATTTTAGATTTGGGGGTTAAAATTAAACATGCTTTAATCATTTTCGTTTTTGTACAATTTATCGTTAATTTAAGGGTAGTTATTTCATCTTTAAAGCATAAACGATTGAAATTTATTGTAAAGCATATCGTATCCCGAGTCAACCGACCCGGAACAACTGCAAATAAGCTCGTTCATGCTTGCCATATTCGCCTGCGGAATGATAATGACTGTGTGTGCGTATGAAACACATGGAACTTGTTTGCTTTACACTGCCCCCGAAAAAAAGCGAACTCATAAAAATGTCCCCCTTTTGTCGAACCAATACCCCAAACGAAACAAAAATGCTCCACAGCTGGAATTGAAGTCAAGGTGAGCGTGGCCCGCGCATCAAAGCTGTCGCGGAACGTGGAGAGACTCGCGAGTGCGTTTAATGAATTCGCACAGTTACGCGCGCGCGCAAAAAAACAAAAGCTCTGGAACAATGCGATAAGTGACGTTCCGCTGATGCTGGTGATATTTTTGCTTCCCTTCGATACACATACGTTATGCTAAGTGGACAGAATGACCATCGACGGTGCCACTCGAAACCATATGCCTGCTGGGTTCGGCTCAAGTCGGGGGCTGCTGCTTAAAAATGCAGCACGGCAACGGTCACTTAAAATTTTTACGACCGCTCGACTGCCATGATCCAGAAGGAGGAGGAGGGATTATTGGTTTACTTGTTGTCGTGCGTCCTTAAATTTAATGAACGTGTTTTGGAATTTTGATTACGGGAGATAGAAAGCGAACTAAAAGTCAGTCTGTGGCTCTCTTTGCCAAAATCAACATCGTATAACGTGCCGGCTGAAGTGCGGCACGGATTACAATAAAGATATAAAATTTATGTAACGTGTCTATCACATCCTTGCCCCGTGGTTACGATAACGATATGTTTGCTCACACATTTCGACGCAGGTTGCACTTTCTCTAAGCACCAGCTCATTAGCTTTCGGTTGAGGTACTCTAAACACAATAAAAGAGCTTTGCGAGATATGCTTTACGATAGAGTTTTCGGTTTTATGATGCGGTGGTATTTTGTAGCATGTTCGAGGAATGAAATCATGCTCAGAGCCTTTTGTTTTCCATTAGATCAAAGCTTTTAATGCTTAAAAGCTTTTAAAGCTCAAAGCTTTAAATAAAAAAATAATAATACCAAATACAAAACTCTACAAGAACTACATTTGATGGGTTTATATGCTTAAATTTATACCTCATGGAGCATGTACCAATATTTGAAAACGATACTTCAATAATTGCTCGAACTTATAAATAGATAGGACTGATAGAAAGAATAGAATATACCTTTATAAATTTATAACTTAATCAACCATTTCTATACCCGAAAAAGTTCGCAATCTTTATTTACATGCTGGCGAAAATATAGATTTTTTTTTACTTTAGCAAACACATCTATGGACAAAAAAACTATGTAATGATCCAGAGTACTATAATGAATTCTAGCAAGGATATATTGACGAATTTTTATATCATGAGAAAGGACGTGTAGTTGAATTAAAGTCTTAATAAAGTATATGTAACATGTAACATAGAAATTAGAATGAATAATCTAAGTAAGTAAGTGTTATTAATGTGATGACTAAAGTGATAAATCTTTATCAAATCATGCATTTAACACCGGCTAAAATGTACTTTTCTCATTTATATTAAGACAGCCTGGAATAGCAATTATGGTTTGAAATATGACGATATTAATATAGTCTAAAAAATCATAATAGAGTTATTTATAAACCACATGCTTTCTTAAACAGCGTTCTCATTTTAGATAGAGTTTTAAACTTAACCTCATTATTAGTTTGATTTGCTATGCGGAACGAAATGTTATTTGAAAAACAAAACAACAACAGACAAACTATAACTACATGTTTAGCATATTTTTGAAATAATCCCACGGATGTACTAAATGTAATTAATCGCCCAAACAACGACTATCATTTTAGAATCTAGTATCTCATCGCAATATTTCCCTAGATTCTATAATAATAACCACTGTGCGCTAATCACCGATTCGAGTGTGGAAAATAATTCATGCATTGCAAATAAACCGATTTTTTATGTTCACAGCTAAACATGAACCGAATATTTCTGCCGGCTGAACAAAGAAATCAACATCGCACGCACACATAATCCCGCCTTTGCTTGTTATTCAATTTGACCATTCGGAAAACCAACATCGGCTGCCAAACACAGCAGCCACCCCGATCGAATTTCTCCACCCATCGATGAACTCCCGCTCGCGCATGCAGTAACGGCGCGGTTTTACACTTGCGATGATTTATAAACAGTCCTCCAGGCCTCTCCTCGGCACGAGCGAAAGCAAAAACTTCCACCGTTACATCATAACAAGCGCCTCGCCGTTGATCGATAATGGGATGCAAGCGATTTTTGCTTGCCGGCGATTGCCGAAAAAGTTCCAGCAGAAACAAAACCACCACCACGCCCCGAGAGTGAACCAATAATATTTTCATCAAACACGGGTACTCTAAGAGAACAAACAAACAAACGGTGACGTGCGACGTGCGGGGTTTTAGGTCGGGGGTTTGGGTGTCGGGGTTGGAAAACGGCACGAATCGTCGTCAAGCAAATAATGCCATTAACACTTCAAAAAACGCCCTACAAGCGATTCCGGGTGTCTGGCGCCTGTTTCCCATGCACCGATGCACCGATTGTGCGCCAGAGACGTTAGGAAACAGCTTCCACCGCCAGTCGGTGTGAGAATGTGTGCGTCTTGAGCGTGCGGGAGTTACACCCGGCATGCAAGCAACGCCGGGTCGCGTCCACGATCGATAAACACAACACTCGTGACCCTGCACTCGGGGTACCCGACGGTTCCAGATGCACACATCTGCATCTGCACCCACCGTTACGCTGGAGATCGCGATCGCAAACTGCCATAACTCGTTGCCCCAAAGCTCGAACCGGTGCCAAATGCTTTCCGCCTTCGCGAACGGGTGGAATGTTTAGAATTTCATAAGGTTCATTATTAAACCCCGGGCCGGGCGAGGGTCGATACGCGCGAATACGATAACGATTTGCGTACTTCGCCGTTGCCGCGATTTGCGTTCGCGTTCGCGCTACCCACCGGCACGCTGGTCGCTTGGTGGGAGCGGGACGGCACATACCGAACTTTCCACCGGGATGGGCCGGATGCTCTTTGTTTCTCATGCGGAGGGCAGGTCGGCAGTTTTGGCCCGTGGGGGGAGAAGATTACGTCTAACTAATTTTACTGTCGAATGCTAATGGTTTCATTTCGAGCCGTACCGAGTCTTCGGTTTTGATACACCGTTGGTGTGCGCGTGTGTGTGGCCGCCTGTGTCTGTGTGGTGCGTGGAAAATGGAAAGAAAACAGCACCCACCCCACGGAACATTTTCCCACCACTTGGGCTAGAAACAGACTACGCCAGACGCGTCTGAAACACGATCGAAAATGCTCATTTATGGGACGGAAACGGAGGCCAGTTCATTTACGACCCACTCCCGCCTCACGAGGAAAGACGTGGAGTTCTGTTGCCCCACAGTGGGGCCTTGATGCACTCACACACACAACTAGACACATACGAACGTGCGCTCACGTTAACGAAAACAAAAAAAAACGACGATCACTCAATCTGTGACAGCGGTGAAAATTAATACATTCACCCGCGAAGATGGACTCTTTCGGGGCGGGGAGAGATGTTCGAGATGGTTCCAACAACTGACGTCCGGACGCACTATTAATTAGCCACCAACTCTCCCCCCTCCTACACTATTGCACACTGTCAGCACTTGGAGCACGTTTTTCCACACGAAGATTGAACGTACGCTCACTCACTCGCACCACTCCCCGGGAACCGTGCTGACCAATTAGCGCCAGTTAGCAACCATTACGCTGCCACGGGCGTCCCTGTGGTGCACCCGCTGCCCGGAATATCTTGACGACCGAGCGCGCACCAGAAAACCAGCGTGTACCGTCGGAGAATCGCGCCACAACTGATTCATTATACTCGCTTTCCCCCTGGCGGGTCCCGGTCAACCGAAAACGGTTCCGTGCAGGCGATCGTACAAGTGATCGTATCGCCGGATGGTGAAGGAGAGTGGGAGGGGGACGCTGAGGGGAGGGGAGAACAGTACACGAGAAGAACATTTTCCCGCAACCCACCCCAAACCAACTACGGAACACTCGAGATTCGGCACATTTCTTCTGACCCAGCCAACCCGATGGGGGTTTTTATAGCAGTTCGCTTGGTTTTTTCTATTTCGCTTCGGCTTTCGCCTTCCCCAAGCGTATTGGAAAGAATCACTCGAAACGAGATTTCGATAAGCGGGGTGAGGCAGTACGCAGCCGGGCGGCGTAGTACGCAAAGATCCGACACAACTTTGTGCTCCGGTGCCCGTCTTGTGATCTTCTGCAGGAATCGAATGGTTCAAGGAGAGGGATACAAAATCTCGCACTCCGCACATTCATCACCGGGCGGCGGCCAGTCGAGAGGAAAACAAACAGACTCCGGGGCGGAAAGTTGCGTCCCGAGTCGTCGGTACAATCTCCCCGAGAGGTAAGATGTTCGAGCTGGGTATAAATTAATCACACTCTGATAAACTATGGCCGGTGCGTTTGCACGCCGCTTTGCAAGTATTATATCGATGGCTTTCGCTTTCGGGAAGTTTGCTGTTTGCGGCAAGTTTTATTCTGAAACGCTGAGTTTTAGTTTCGACATGGAGGAGATTGTTGTAGTTCTTGCAGATAGATTATCTTGCCTTCTAGCCGACGGAAGAACGCAGGAATTGTTAGCTTACTGAGAATTCTGTAGAAGCGAAACTTTTATTGGCTGCTAACCAGTTAACCCAAGTATTCCGGGATTAAATCAGAATCATTTAGTTGAAATTATAATAGTTTTTTTTATTGAAGCTTAAGAGTTAAGATAAAAACAAGTTTTAAGACATGACAAAACTATCGCTGCTACTTACATTGAGTGGTATTAACAGTTTTCGAAAGTGCAAAAATGGCCGATCTTTCTAACCACGAAGACCTATGCGAAGCTAACTCCATTCGAATGTCCAGTTTGAGCCTATTTGACCAATTTGGTATTCGAACCCACAGCCAATGTTGTGCACGATTGATCAGAATATTGTAGAACAATGGAAAGCACAGACAAATTAAGAACTCACACAGTACTCATCGAAGTACTTGACTAAAAGGCGTAAATGGCCAATAGAGATATTGTGGTAAGCACTGTATTAAAAATGAATAAAATAATCCAAAACAAATGATAATTTAGAAGAGGTTTAGAATAGGAAGCGTCTTCATAGAAGCTCTCGAAATCAGAAAAAAACACTTTGTAATGCCATGAATTCTTCACATAAAAACTTGAATTAATCTTCAATCTGATGGTATGGATGCATATCTCAAGTTTAGGTATGCACACGTCTTTGAAGATCTGTGGATTGATCAAAGATTTATCAAGTCAAAATCTTGAGGCACAGATTCAACACCTCAGACCGAAAATTAATTTAGGCTTATGAATCTGAACACTTAAAGGATTTAGCGATACATCAAAACATGTTCCTGAGTTTTGCTATGAAGAATCCCACCTAAAATCAGAAACCATTTTAGATTCTAGCCGAAATCCATGTTCCAACATTGAAGGGTTGACTATGAAGCTGCGGGAATAACATTATACGAATAATGAAAAACAAGTATAATTGTTTTCAATATTTACAGCTACAAACATTCTCATCAACTAAACATAAAAATCGAATAATAATTGGAAACGGAGGAAATATTAACATATTATACACAGCACCATGCTAGTGTACAAATTGTCTTTGCTTGTTTGTATCTGGTTCCAATGAAACTCAAATGAAACGTACAAGATTACACCGATACAGAACTGTTTTCAACTAGTTAACGCCTGTATGTGCCCACCCAGCGTACCGATTGGCTCCATTAAAAATAACTGACACAATACGATGCGAAACGACACACGTCGCATCAATCCTTCCAGTGTCGTTAAGGGTCGGCAGAAACTTCGCAAAACAGATACCGCCCCTATCAAAACAACGGCTCCTTCCGTGCAGCCGAGCCTACCGACCGGCCGACTGTTACCCAAAGCACACCATTCCAAACCTAATAGCATTTGACAGCACCGTAGCGTCCGCAGTCTCAGCGGGCCAACAACTGGCGCTGACACCGGCGGCCGGCGACAATTTCAGCCGGCAAACGTCGTCAAGTCGATTTCTCCCACGGGTGGAAAACAACACATTCGGTGCGGGGGCACACAAAGCCGATAGAATCTGAAATCCGGCTGTACCAAATGGTACTAATTTCGCACCGCCAAAAGGCAAAGGGGCAACGACGCGGTGGCAATATTATCAGACGATGTGGAAGTTTCTTTGGAAAAGTTCTCCCGCGTATCCGCTGCGCCTCGTCGGTGCGCTCCCGTCGGTCGTTATCGTAGCAGAATTGATCCATTTCATTCGGAAAGTTTTTCCTTCGACCAGGTCCCTCCTCCGTCAGCCCACGCCGGAATGCTTTTTGCTCGGTCTAAAACATTTACGAACACCTACCGAACCGCGCTTCGTTTGCGAGCTCAGGGGAGCGTTACGAAAGCGTCGAGGGAGTTCAGAAATCGGTTCCACCGGAACCGTGTGGGCGCTGCCGATGCGTGGCTCCAACCGGGGAACCGGGGAAGGATTGTCACGTTGGTTTGCGTTAAAAATTCAACCGAAAAACACCTAACGACTCTCCGCGCTGGCGACCCTCCTCCGCAGGGAGTAGATAGGTCGCAATTCGCACACACTCTCTCTTACTCTCCTGGGAAATGCCTTTTGGGACGGGGCGGACTTCTGATTTCCGTCCGGTTGCCACTCCGCACCACGCACCCGGCGAATGGCCACGGAAGTTTGTGTGATGTGTAGTGTGTATGAATTATTCACAACTGCGCTGATAAAAGCGCCCGCTTGCCGTTCGTCACATCAACGGCCGTGCGCTTTTCTTCCCCGGTTCGGTTTCAAATTATTGACGAACAATAAAGGAGCGATCAGGTGTGACTGGAGCTGGGCTTCGGTTTTTGAATAATTAACTCGAAGCATCAAAGCGGATGGTGAGATGAAAAGCTACGCGAAGGCTTTTCATGCCGCGTGCCCCCGAAAAAGTCGTCCATCAGAACCTGGTTTCTTATGCTTCGCCTGAGGTTTACTTGGAGATATGTTTCTGATATCGCTGTGAAGCATTGCTTGAACGAATTTAAATCAAATACGAAAGGCTATTTAATTTCCTTTTTACTACCACAGTGACGTTAGATTTAATACTTAAAGTTTCCTTAAAGCAGCATGATCTGGTATATTACATTCGTTGTGTCTTCAATTGTCTTCAAGTTTTCCTACGGAAAGTGAAGCTTTGAACGCTCTCCATCTCTAATTAATTTGAGAAGAAATCTTCCCTGTTCTTACAACTATAAAACTTCAATACTCTTCTCTACCACACGCTCACTCGGACACACTTCCGAACAGTAAACGCCTCGGCTTTTGAGTGCTAATAACATCGCATTTATCCATCCAAACTCGTGCCCCAACACTTGCTTTTCGCTCCCGAGAGCGATCAAGTGATGAAATAAAAGATTAATTCACATATCGAACGCTCAAATTATCTCTCTCACACATATACACCCACAAACAGTTCTTAATCGGGTCGGCTTTTCGTGCGCCCGGGTTGAAAATTCCGGCCGGGAGGAAAGGTGTGATACGCTCGAAAGAAAAATTGTTCCCCAACATGTGTGTGCAAATAAAAACACACACTTACGCGCGCTGGCAGCTTCCGGAGCGGTGGCGGGATGACTCTTGGAGACGTTAAGCAGAACCGAGCACAGCCTGATGGGAAGCAGACAGAGTTTGCCCTGGTGGAGTGTGTGCGTATCTCTGCCCGAAACAGAGCCGATGTAATCAAAGTACGACCTACCATAAAGTCTCGTAAAAGCACCGTTTCTACGAGTCAAGTAAATTTACACGAGCATCGTTCCGCAAATCGCAAATGGTGTGCGGAAAATGGCGCTCCAAAGGACTGTAAGTTTGCGTTTTGTTTGTTTCGGGTGTGTAAAGCCAAACGACATGTAGTGAAATGTTGAAAACGGTAGCTCAATTCTTACGGCACAGCCCAGCGCTGGTTTAGAGCGATTTCTGCAGAAGTTTGCCAAATCACAAGCTCTTCAATGCTCTTAACAACGAGTCTCGCAAACTCGCATGTACGTGTGTGCGTGTGGCACCGGTGGAAAGTTCACAAGCCCACTCAAATATCGTGCCGTTCTTTACGAACCTACCGTCTTAATTGCACCTACAGCAAACACCAGTTCCACAAGCCACACGCCTGAGATAATACGCCTGAGTGTGCAGAAGGTGGCGTAAAAGTTCGGTTTGCGAATGTGTGCGCACCCGCATTCCACTGGCCCGAACGGAGCCATAATGTACCGCCATGCAAAACATCTGCCCCGGTAATATGTAAATTATTTTCAAAATTTTCCCCGATTTTCATCAACCGTCTCGTAGGGAGGCCAACAACAGCCGCAAAGAAAAAAATCGTTCAACTTTTCCACTTATTTGTTCATGGTTTTGTAGAAGGCAGAATGGCGCGTGTGACGGGGTTAAATTCACAGCACTCCACTCCACCAGAGGGCTTCGCTTCTTCGTGAGGTGGCTGTTCTCTTGTTTTGTTCCTCTCCCCCACGGTAGGGCTTCTTCGAATGGTTATGAATATTTTATGAACTGTAATATTTTATTCATTTTCAACGAAAACTGGCTGAATGCGCTCCGATAAAATGGCGATTGAAACAGACCGATTTTCGGCGAAACAATCTAGAAATGGCTCACGCCCAATCGCCGATCGGTGCGTGAATTCATTTTCGGTGCGTAGGGTTTCATCGTCGACAAATCACATTTCGTGCATACAATCAGTTGGTAATTAGCATGCACATATTTTGCACGCGTCGTAAGAAAACAGCTCTGGGGATGGGGCTATGGGAAAAATATATGAAGAACATTTTTTTTTCAAAAATACATTCCAACAATTTTTCAATGCCTATAATCTTCTAGAACGATGCTTTGAAGCATTTTATAAATCTTTGTCCATGAGGATCATTTTAAACGACCGCGTAAAGTTTTTAGACTGGCAGTGACCTTGAACAAGAAAGTCGTTTTGTAAGAACATCAATGACGTAATCAAATAAAACAATTTAAATAATTGAACAATCATTAAACAAGTTGGAGAACAACTTTGCCACAGACAAAATTAATCGCTTTTTGATGGATTACATATCTAAAAATATTTAAATTTTCCTATTTTTCCTCGTAAATTTTCCAAAATTTTCAAATTTTTAAAGCCTTAAAATTACTCTAACTAATATTTCGTGCTATTTTTAGTCATACAAAAAAAATCTCGAAAATGCTAAGAAAATCGTAAAGATCACAGACATGACTACATCACTCGTTACGCAAAAGAAGAATTTGTAATACACTGGAAGTCTTAATTACAAGATTGAAACTGATCATCATAACTGAACAACAGATACTTAAAACCCAATGCTACCTTCCCAATGGGTCCAGATTTCGAATGTTGTTGATGCTTTTGTAACAAGCCATACACTCTTTGGAGTTGTGCCATATTCGCACAAACCTCATTACGTGTCAATTATAAATATGGTATTGATAATTTTCTATTCAAAACTTAGCAGAAACGGCCTATCCATATTGTCTGTTAGCAGCTATCATATGCTCGGGAATGCTTTGCAAACGCTCAATACGCATATTTTCATGTCAACACCGTGTGGGCAAAAAAAAAGCAATCACAAAACGACCACTTGTTTCCCAAATTCTGCGCCCGATGCAACTTAATTACCAATCCAAACAATTTGCGCCCGTTCATCATCGCGCCCACGCCCACCGCACCGTAATTTATTTGCACATCATTGCAGATTAACGGGCAAAATGGCAGCGCCCACAGCGTGCCGGCCGGGCGAGTGGTGAGTAAAATTAAATTCCCCACCGGTGCCCGAAAACCGAACGCCGGTGGTTTTCGCTTAAAGCCAGCAAGTAAGCGGTGCATTCGCTGCGGTCAACCCAAACCGGGCTTTAATAAAAAAGAGAGAGAGAGAGAGAGGAAAAAGTTTCACAAAATTATCACTTCAAATGCTGTGCTGTCACGCGGACACCGCACGGGATTTAGGGCAGAAGGGTGAGCATTCTGGAACGGAAACGCGCACGAATCGGTCCACCGGAAGGTCCGGGAGAATAAAACTGGGATGCGAATTACCCACTCCGAAAATGGAAAGAAGGAGAGAGAAAAAGAAACAGGTTAACCTAATTAATCCTGACGGTGAGAAGACCCTTTCGCTCCGAAACGGGTCACGGGACGTGCAGTGCAGCCGTGCTGACATTGTTCTACTTTCGCTGATGGCCGGACTCGGATGGAAAGGGGGCTGGTTCTCTTCACCCTTAGGGGGAGCGTCGAGCAGGGAGCGTCTTGTTTGTGAGGTTCTGTGTGGGCGTCGGGTTTGGCTTGTTGAGACACATACCGGAAAACATTAGCGGCAAGTAGGCTGTTGTAATGTGCCGGTTGTTTTATTTTTACCCTACGCCTCCACCAGTGCGGCCGCGGGTTCTGGCGGGGGAGGCGGGAGATAAATTTAGAACGTTGCGCCTTTTCGCTTTTGTTTCTCAGTTACTCAAACTTTGCCCGCCCGCGTTTGCGTTTGCGGCGAAGAAAGAAAACTCCCCCACTCGAAACGCCGGCAAACACCCGACCGCCCGACTTGAGGTTATCGATCCGTACGTACGTACGTACGAAGCGAACGGGGTGGCTCTGGTGTGCTCCACTGTGCTTTCCATCGGGGCGGCCATTTTCCCCCGTGCGGTGGGAAAACCAGTGCCGCTGAAATGAACAACAGCCATACATCATTATCGACACGAGCGCACTTATCTCTAGCGCGGTGCCTCGCGCTTTCGCGTGTTTTTTTTATTCCACCGCGTGTTCTTTTCGCTTGCGCTGGTGCCACCGCTTCCTTAATTCACCCAAAGGAATGATGGCATCGTTCTGGGCACACACACACTCACGAGGGAGTACTCGCTAGTGCTAATGTGTTGAGCTGAAGCGCTGCAGTGCACGGCGAAGTGGAAAATGGCGGCAACGGAATCGGAACGAAACGCCGTGAACCCACCGCTGTTGTGATTGTCGTCCGACCTTTTCCACTGCAGCGTCATCTCGTCTGCTCTTTTGGTGCGCTGGTGAACGGGGCGGTTTACTATCGGGCGCTACATGCATCCGGCGGTGTGCCAGCGCGCAGCCTGACCGCGGACGGCTGGATGGAACAGTTCGTAGAAGCAGCCGGTGATGGGTGGATGAAAAGACGACACGGCTCATCTCAAGAGACTGTATGCGGCTGTTTTATTGGCGGCCACAAATATGTTATATTGATAGTACATTAGTACTACTTCTCATAGGTATCTCACATAGTAGTACTACTAGTATGTATATTCCAAACTAAAAGAAACTTAAAGATTTTTGGCATTGTGTATTAACTATTTTTATATGCTTTGGAATGATAGCACATTGCTGCTTCAAGTATTGTTTTAAATTTCAACATTTGCTTAAACTGCTTGTTACATAACATTACAAAAGGTCTATATCAACGTATGGTAACATTTCGATTGTGTGATACACTAGTGTGAAGCACTAGTATCCACAAGTTAGCACTAGCCACGATCAAAGTGATATGATATAATCCACTCCTTTCAGGGATTCGATCAGATCGTTCTAGATCCGGGGATGAAGGATGAAGACCGAAAACCTGGATCTTGATAATCCCGCCGAACCGACAAGAGATCGTATAATTCTATTCGGATTGCATAAGCCATTGCTAGTGGTGCCTTCTCTTGAAATGTTTCGCAGGATTCCATATGTTATTCGATACAACATTGTGTCGAGGAGATAAATCATTAGATTGGGAAGAAGTAATCAGCAATGTGAAAAAATACCTTAACAAATTTCTAACACTGAAACCGGTTTAGATTCAAAAGATTGATATTTGATTTTTATCGTTTCAAATAATAATAATTGAACTTATTTATGTACGAAGAAGCAACAAGTTAAAGTAAATTTTTCGCATTCCATTTTCTAAACCAGCAATCTGGTCTGTTTCGAACTGGCCCTTTGTTGTGAACGCTTTTAAAGCATAAATCCCTTTCAAGTATGATTGATGTGCTCAGTAAATCGATACTGGGACCGTTTGCAGTGTTGCTTGCAGTCAATTCCACCAATGCACTTATCAGTCCACCGAGCACCCGTAGGCGTACTACATCCATCTTTCAGCTCCCAGATCACATTGTTACCCAGCTGGCAAACACGTGCTCAGGCATATGTCCTTCTGTATCCCTCATGAAAACACACACACACACACTCATGCACTCAGCCTAGCTCCAGTCACCACATATGACGCTGATGTGACGATGTGCGGACGGATATGACCGGGCTGATAATTCGCTGCAAAGATTATGACGACGATGATGAAAACGATGACGACGCGACCGATGATTAAAGCGACCGCGAGAGAGAGTGTGAAGGAGGAAGCGAGAGCGAGTGAGAAAGATAATGATAGTGATGAGCCAAAAATTGGAAAATGATGGATGGCCCAGTGAGATTATTCGTACGTTTGCTTCCTCGTGCCATTCTTTTCGTACACACATGCACGCGAGCGGGATTTTCGCAGGAAAAGCGAGCGCGCTGATAATCACTCAAGGTAGGTCGGATCCGCTTACCAGCCCTGCAGAACGAATCGGAATGTGTACGCTTGCCGCAGGACTGCTACGCGATTATGTGCAATTGTTGATACGCCGTGAGCGCATCCAGTTCTTTTCTTTTCTTTTTTTTTTGTGCTAGCATGACGCACCACTCCTTGTCCTTGTTGGGAGCCATTCATCAACACACTGGAGCGCCCGAATCGGTCAACGTTTGCTAACCCGCTGTGCGTTGGGCTCGTGTATAATATGACGCGTAAAAGCTTTCCCGGTACGGTTGCGGGACGACCCCACCGGAAACGGATATCGACGGGTTGCCTGCTCCGTGGGAGTGCGGAGTCGTCCTGCATGACGCGGACAGAATGATACGGCGAGATTTTGGACGGCGAGAGCTCTCGTTGATAAATTGTTTCCAATCAGCGCTGACGGCGAGTGGAACGGGCCTGAAAGGGCGCAACATACTGGAAGCCCACCGCGGGGCCACTTCCGGAAATTAGACGTGCTCGAGTGGATGAGATTTCACACAAAGCCCTCTCGGTGAGGAGATTGCACCGGATGTCGGCCATTCCGTGCGAGTGCCATGAGGACGGTTGTGATTTTTTGTACAAAAGTTCTGTTTTTCTTTACAAAAGATATTAGTTTTTAGGAAATGAGCACTTTATGTTTGTATTAAAATAAATTAGTTGTTTTTTTGTGCGAAATAAATTTACATTGCATACCTTCAGGCTGAATCCCATTCCCTGAACTTCTAAGCACATTACTGGAGTTTACACATCACTGTGTAGATGCGAACGGTATTGTTCTTGCCTCAAACATCTGTAAAAATTGTCTGTGTCGTCATAAAGGTCTTCTTTACCATCACAATGATTACCAACACTTAGACACAAACACAACACTGTATGGGTGACCAGCAAGTGTCAAAAGGAACCCGAGCAAAATTAAAAAAAAAATCAAACAAACAAATTACGCCCTAAAGGATACCTCGAAAGAAATGGAAAACTCACTCTAACTCTAACTCAGCCGCACCCGACGCAATAGTTCGAAAGGTTAACATGTTATGATTTATCGGTAGGATTTGTTTCGGGAAACATGCCCCACAAACAACGGACCCATACGCACCCAATCTGCTTGCAATGAAACGAATGATAATAAATCTTGGCCCTTATTGACAAAAAACGGAAACGAAACGACTCGACTGCTCGCGCCGGTCGTTTCGAACACGCCGACATTCACACCGCCGAATAGTGTGCCAATAATCAAAGCACAACTCACGTCCGGCGAGTTTTTAGGAAATATTTTTTTCTGCCTGCCCCTTCCTCCGTCTGCCCGTTGTGTTTCGCCCTGCGGCCCATAAACTACTGCTTCGGACCAGCTAGAACACACCGTGTGGCGGCCCTAGTCAATTCGCGCCCGCGACACTAGCCCCACCCACCGGCACGGCGCGGCGAAAAATGCAAATGCCCTCCACTGATAATGGAATAATAAATTATTTTAATGCAGAAACGCGAAGGACGGTTGATTAATTACTTATTTATGTATATTAGGTGTTCCCTGCGACGGGTAAATAGAATTTACAGCCTGCCCGCCCGGCGTCCTTTGGCGGTCCGTGGCCCGGGTCTGGCAGGTTCGGTTCCTTTCCCGAGCCCTTTGCGGTGGAACGAAAAGTTTTGCCCGGGGTCGAGAGGAGTTTGATTGTGGAAATGGAATTTTAATACCACGGCGGGGTCGTATTCTATTAACGAGGGTATTTTGACATTTTTAAAATATCTATTACTAGTGGACCCAGGATACCTCCTCCTGGATATAGTAGGTACACAGCTAAAATCCCAAATAATTGCAGTTTTGCGTGTACAATGTTATATGTAATACATAACAAAGCATGTCAAATCAATCTTTTTTGGTTGAAATATATCAAAACAATTAAATTTAATGCGAACACAAAAGCGCACTATGTAATCATATCAGGAGTGGTTGATAATTTTGAACTTTCATTATCAAGAGACATAAATTAGTAGACCAGGTTGGAAGGTTGTTGGTTAAACTTTAACTTCTTTGCAATCAGAGATAAAAAAATAGCTTTCAACAAAAGTTATTGTCCTGGTTCTGATATATTACAAAAAAACAAAAAATTAGCTCTAGCTTAAGCATAATAAACTGAACATTTTTTTTTTTTCAACATTTTCGGATAACAAAATAATTATTTTTCAAATTTTTAAGCCACGTGTTGGACCAACAACGTTTTTTTTATATTTTAGTGAAAAGGCTTGAAAAGTCTATATCGATATACTTACAAACTGGCAATTGAAATTTCGTTGCACAACAAAACCACAGTTTCACACCAAACCCGACCCAAAATGAGAACATCAAAATCAGATCAAAATTTCAACATTCCAACCAAAACGTGCTTTCCGAGGAAATTGGTACGCCGTCGAATCCCCCCCCCCCCCCCACGTTTTACAATGTTGATGGAACGTGTTTTCCGCCACAAATTGGCACCCCCTTCGAGCGTTCCGATGATGAACGGCGCACCGTTGACATCATAAATTTTCCACGCTTCGTCCATCTATTGGTGCGGCTCGTTTTTGTGCAACTTCGAGCGAAATGCTCGATGCACACGCACACCTCCTTTCCCAGGAAGGCAGGAAGAGTTAAACTGTGTGTAGAAATGCTCGCGACGAGGCTGTCGCACGAGGGAGCTTTTACTTCTGTGTTTTTTTCCTTCTGCCCCAAAACCTTCTACATTCCGAAAAAAGGACTCCAAATGGAGCCGTCGGTGCCAGCCGCACCGTACCGTACCGATCAATCGAAAGTGAAACCGAATCCGAAAGTGCCGTCACGTAAAGCGGCAAAAGGTAACGTGGGACCGGTTGCCTAATAAATTTCACTCTTATACTCGCCGGCCCGCCGCCGGTGCCGCATGAAAAGGGATCGCCTTCACGGCGCGAAAACGATCCGCATGGATCATGGATTTGGCCGTTTTCGCGTGTGGTTTTTTTCGTCTTCTCTAGCTGTCGAGCAATTGTGAGTCCATGGGGAAAATAAACCCGACCCAAAATGAGAACATCAAAATCAGATCAAAATTTCAACATTCCAACCAAAACGTGCTTTCCGAGGAAATTGGTGACAATTTGAAGCACGTTTTAGCAGCACCCATTTCTGGAGCGATCGAAATCATAATTTTAATGGAATAACTTTTGGCCCAGGCCCCTGCTCGAAGCTCCCAGCGCACATCAAAAGCGTGCTGATGAGCTACCATTTACACCGCGAAACGTAGCAACCTTGCGGGGAAAAATTGGTTGCCACCGGCAACCACGACTCCGCGAGCGTTGCCAAATTTTAATACCTTCGATACGCACTGTCCTATCGCCATTCGTCACACGGTACGCGCGGTTGGGTGACGCGCCGCCACAGTGCCAACCGAAAACCGCGCGGAAAACCTCATCAAACGAGTGAGAAGCTTTTCATCTTTCCATTTGCGTGTGCCGGGCGCTGGAAGTGCTGGGAAGGTGGGGGGGGTGGCGTGAAAGATTTATGCTCCGCCACCCCTTTTGTTAAGCCGGAGCCGAAGCTTTCGGGAGTATTTCCTCGTAAGCTAGCTCGACCGTTTTATGAGGTGTGAGCAAATCGATGGAAAGTCGATTAGAGGAGGTCTCTGATTGAGAGGATTTCTTTCGGAACGATACCTTCACACGCATGGGTGCGCTCGGAGGAAATGCAAATGTTTGATTTCTTGTGAGCGTGCACGAAACGTGCCCAACCGAACCGATGAGCTGCTGGAATGAACTCAGTCGGTAAAGTTTAACAATGCGGTAAAGGAGTGGATGTGGCTTCAAGGATGTCTCATGCAGAAGATGTGCAATATTTTTGAGAATTATTTAAATGTGGTACAATTTGTAGCTTACACTGCAGTTGGTTCAATCCATCATCACTGAAAATACTTTCCACTTGAAAACACTCTTCTTCATACTTAAAAATGTCGTATTGCTATTGGTATATTCGTCGGTGTGAGCAGAGTTGTATATGTCTTATATAGAACGACAAGAGATTCCTTCGATTCCTCGGAAAGCTGCCAACTTGAAGTAATCTCATTTCGGATAGTATGTGAGTGCTACCCATCACCTGAAACATCAAAGAGACATTCGTTGTATCGAATCAGAACTCTCTGCGAAACAGATCCTTGAGACAGTGACGCCAATTGATAACGCAATCCCAAAACTACCGATAAACCCTCCGAACGAGCGGAACCCCAACGGAGCACCACTATCCATCAACGGGGTATAAATTATTCAACACAAAATTTACTATCAATTTCCACACAAATTTGTCCCAAACGCTGAGTAGCTTTTTATGGCCGACTGCCTTTCGTTTATCGGCGGCTGGACCCGGCCGGGAGGTCCTTCGCGTAAATCTCGTGCCGTCCCTCGGAGCCAGCGCGCAGCAATTAATCTTGGTTTTATCCCTTTTTGCCCCTACCAGTGGACTAATTAACGGTGGCGCGACCGTTTGGGCACGGAAAACAAAAAACTCTCCATCGATACACCTCCTAACAGCAGCAGTTAATTCATTTCTATTTACTTTGTTCCCGGTCTCGGCTTGTGCGGGCGCAGCTGGAGCACTAGCCCCGGGTCAGCAAAACGTCTTCAGAGCTACTAAATTCCCGCGATCGATGATGAGCAGCAGCACGCTTCTCTCTCTCTCTCTCACTCTCCAAATGTTTCCAAACAAAACATTAATCAGCAATTTTTGCGACACCATCAAAATCTAAGCACAAAGCGTAAATCGTTTGCAGAAAAGAAATCCTCTCGATCTCACACCTCAATTGCGTATGCCCGTCACGTCGCCACGGCCGCGCAATCCGAACGCGAAAGGCTTTTCCCACGATTAATTGCACCTGGAAAGTTGGGAGCGCAGCCGTGGGCAGACAGCCTGAATGCGGACCCCGCAGGTTGGCCGAAGTATTTATGGATAGCTCAAACGCAAACACTGCCATACCAGTCGAAAGCCAACGGGGCGAGGCAAAGCGAGTGACTGGCAGCCGTCCTGGACGCTGAGTTTGGCTTTTGGCGAACGAGATACACAAGAGAGGGGGGGTGATCATGGATTTGGCCGTTTTCGCGTGTGGTTTTTTTCGTCTTCTCTAGCTGTCGAGCAATTGTGAGTCCATGGGGAAAATATAGCGAAAGTTGGCAGCGATATTTATGTCTCAATCATCGACATCGACGTGAAGGGAAAAAAAGGAAGCCGATGCCGGTGGTTGCCGGTACAAATCATACCTCCTACCTGCTACTCTACCGTGGCGGTACTCTTTCGCGAGTGGAATTGAAATTGACATCGTAAAATGTTTTGCCGCTTGCCCCAATTTTCGGCTGTGGAGAGTGAGCGAAGGAGCTCGTAACTAGATTGATATATTTTCTATTTGATTGAGAACGCTTCTTGCGAAAGGTTCTCGCTGCGACAATACTGAGAAAGGATTTCCTTTTTCTGCAGGGGTTTATGAAATGGAAAATAAGATTTCTATTTTACCCTGAGAGCTCTCACGCATTGCTCACGGTCAAAATAACAAAGTAATTGGTGCACAATACTGAGTGCAAAATTTATTTATATTAAATCAAAATGTTCGTTAAAAAAAAGGTTTCCATATCCTGTTTGGTCGTTCGTTGGAGGTTCTAGATGACAGGCGTTTGTAACTATGGAAGAACCACAATATTCGGTTGAGATTATGTATTTCAAAATTATTCACCTTAACTAAAACTATTCGATATTCCACCACTGAAGGCGATGAAATTTAAAGAGAAAGGTGCATACAAATCGTAACGTTTGAATATCAATAATCGTAGTCGCTTCTCACATCTCTTGAATTTCTTTCTGGTATGAAGCTTGGCACTATGACACGTCTATTGGAAAACGTGATCATTTACATATAATGAAGCTGCTAAAGGGTTGTTCTCTATCACATTACAGCATAGTAGAGAATAAATTTAAGATCAAAGACGAAAATAGATGTGATATTTTCCTATTTTCTTAACTCATATGTTCTCCTATTTTATTTTGGTAGGTAAAATAAACACTACATCTCATTAAAATTATGTTTTTATTTTGCTCCGGTCAAAAATTATAATATTATAAAATTATAATATTGTATTTAAACTGAATCAACCATCCCTGCCGTATACACAATGATATTCTACTGTATAAAGTGCGAATTGCTCACCATCTTGAAACTTCGCCTCTCTCTCTCTTTCTCTCTCTCTCTCTCTCACTCTCCAAATGTTTCCAAACAAAACATTAATCAGCAATTTTTGCGACACCATCAAAATCTAAGCCAGCAGCAGTTAATTCATTTCTATTTACTTTGTTCCCGGTCTCGGCTTGTGCGGGCGCAGCTGGAGCACTAGCCCCGGGTCAGCAAAACGTCTTCAGAGCTACTAAATTCCCGCGATCGATGATGAGCAGCAGCACGCTAGCAGATACGAATCCTGCGACATGATGCGGATAAACCTATCAAGCATTATTTTTCTCCAGCTTGCGGCGATGAATGATTACCGAACATTAACGCTGCCAGTGGGAAAACTTCTTCACAAACTATTCGGAGCAGAGCGTCTACAAGCCGACCAGTGGTTTGATTACTGCCGCCAACACATAATATTTATGATTTATGATTAAAACAAATAAAAAAGTATATTTAAAAATGCCGAATGAAATTGAGACGGTTCATTATAAGAGATAAATACTAAAAAACACGAATTTAGATAAACAAAACAAGTATGAAATAAATTTAAAAATATGTTGAAATTTATCTACATTTAAAAACTTTATATTTACTTTATAAATATATCAATATTATAAAAAATCAAACACAACTATATAAAGTGTTGCAAATAAAAAAGAGAAGCGGGGTCAAAATAAATATCGCAAAATGACAGAATACTCATGAAGTTAACCTCTTTAGCTGTGAAGTAATTGTATGAAATAGATAGTTTCGAAATGAAAAACTCACTATCTTAATAACATTGCAAGCTCATTCGAGTCTTGATGAATTGATAATGATTTCAATCCGTCAACTATATCTCCAAGAGAGACTATCTCCAACACCATTCGAACCAGCAAGAAAGATTCACAGGTTGCGATTTAATATTGGTTCTTTAAGTCGGACAAAAATATGTGTTGCACAAAAGCAGAACTGGACACACATCGTTTTGCTGCGAAATAAAAAGAATACTGAAAAACTAGCATGCAAAGTCATAAGCATGGAACCTATTGTACTGTGCGCTCTGGAACAGGTTCCATGGTTTTACCCTCTTGTGTCACTATCACTAGACCACCGGCTGCTGCCTGTGACTGCTGCCTTACCAGGTCAATAGCAGATTCGGAAATTAAGCTGTGGTCAATTATAATAATGTTGTACCCCCTGCCAAAGTACGACACAACGAGGTAGGCCTGTTAACACTGCGGTCGCTGCCAGCCAATTAGCTCCACATTGCCTTCACACAAATCTCTCACACGTGCTGCGTCGTGTGGCAGTGGTAATTAGACGCTAGAAACGGCTCAATTAGATAAGTGCACCTTGCACCACAAACCCGGTTTTGTTATGCAAATGCACTACAAATAAACCACCACCATCCGCAGCACCCCCACGGTGTCGTCGTGCGCGGTCCATCGGGCCCGGAGAGTTTGTAATTGTTCTAAACGCCGCACGAAACAAGTTCTCGCTGCGATTGCTTCCCCGAGGCAATGTCATTTCCACTCGCTCGCCTAATCTTTGCCCGTAGCTTTGAACGCCTCACTGGTACCTGTGTCCAGCGGGTGTCCCAAAGTTAACCTTCAACAGCAACGTTCAATTAATCTACTTGACTTTATTTCTGGCACTGTCTCCGAGATCACGCTGACCCATTAATAATACCAAGTGAACCGGCACACGCTCTCTCCCGGGTCGCATCGATTTGTTTTCCCACCGACGCAAGGACGCAATCCGCACCGTCTGCCCGGTCAGTCCCGCGCGAGAAACAAAGCACCACGCCACGCCATCAGGAGCTCCGTAAAGGCCTACACAACAAAGTGTTGTGATTCATCATAGCGATATCCGCCCGTCGTCCGGCTCGCCCGTCTAATATCCCCCCGAAGCGGCGACTCTCCACTATAAACCGACCGTTTTCGGGAGTGAAGCGACGCTTTTTCAAACGACCTAGTGCTGCCGGTTTCTTTCGGGGCGTTGCGTGCTATCGCCCGCCCGATGGCGTAATATCTGCGGAAGACACTCCTACTGCCTACCTCGGTACGGCTTATTGTTGACGGAAATTGAATGAGGGCCGAGGATCATGAATAAAAGATAGTGATCAATGTTTTTGTACGTCTACTAAAGTCGGGACGAGCTTCCCGAGGAATGTCTAGCAGACGGTCCCTGAAGAGCTCTCCACTGATGGTCCACAGTGGACCACGAGTTGACCTCGGTGAGTAACTTCAAGTACCTGGTCCGTAGCTCAAGTGTCCTAGCAGCGAATCGTTACCGGAGCCGGTGGATGAGCTTTTGTTTACTCTTTCGGGGGTTGCTTTCCCACTGAATTATTGATCATGAAGTACGTGTGGGTGTGTGCGTGGGGTTGTGTGAATCTGAACGGTGTTCAACCGTGAGGCGATGGTCAACTCCCTCCGGCTAGGTTGAGGGTGTGATTTACTGCTTTTATTGATTGGCTCGAGTTGCTATGCCGCACACGCGGCCAACTAGTGCTGAATTTTCAATATGTTCTGTTGTTTTATTTTGTTCTAGATTATTTCAATCACTTTTAATATGAAACTAATCAAAAAGTTTATTACAAGATTTCAAATAAAGCTTTAATTGATCAAAGTTTTGAAATGTATTTTTTGATTAGCTTTGAACTATGAAGCAATTATCACCGAGCATAAATTACATAGTTATGAACCAACTATAATTCCTTAATGAATTAAGGAATTATAGTTGGTTCATAACTATGTAATTTACTAGATTGAAATCTATTCTGGTTTGTTCCTTGAAATTCAGTATTTTGATGAAACTTCAAAACAAGGGTATTATGACTAGTACTTTTCTTACTCTTCCACGGAAATATTCCCATTGCCACAACTTTGATTTTTGTAGTTTTAATCATCTAAATGGTCTCATAATTCACAATCAGGATTAGGTGACAATCGCACGAGTACTCACGTTTTCACCTATTTTTGTGGTTTTCCAATGAACGTATGTTCAGTGTCCTTATAACTTTTCTGAAACAAATAATCTATCATCCGAACAATCACACAACAATGAAGCCATAGAGGTAAACCCTCGTATCCGCAATCAGTTCAAAGATATTACAGATGACTGTATATACATCAAGAAGAGAGGATTACCGTCATCCCTTTCAGGAAGATTCCCCTTCCTTAAATCGTGATCTCCTTCCCAAAGCGAATGGACGTTTGGAGTCGCCGGTAAAAGGTCGCTCTTCATGGTCGGGAATGGTGGCCAGGTAAAGCTTTTTGATCATATTTTTTCATTTATGTTCTTCTGTTCCCAACCATGCTGTCAACCACAAGCACGTAACCGACACTAAATCCTACGGTGGGCACAAGCATGTACCAATGGTCCACCGCATAAAGTCTCGCAGGTGTTTTCTATAGGAAAATACCGAGCACTTTCATCGGTGGATGAAGAGACCACTTTTCCATAGCGAAACCCGTTTAACCGTTTAATCACTGGTGAAGAAAAATTTATTTTTCTGTTCTCCGTAATTTGGGGGAATGAGATTCTTGATAATATTCTTCTACACGTCACCATAAAAATATGGAATAGTGTTAGCCGGATGAAGTGATCTAGGTAGATTAGGATTACTATCATCAGTAAAAAGAGAAACAAAACATTATTTTTCGATTTTTGGAACTTTAGGATTGATTTTTATTGAAAACAATGAGTAAATGAGTGCTTATTTAGTTGATAAAACTGTGATGCGATCGACACACAAGAACTCCTCAGTGAAACTTAAAACAAAGCAATTAAATAAAACATGAATATCCTGAAATACTCAAAACACATGTATTTATGACAATCAAATAATAAACTGTGTATGATACTCATCGAAGTCTAATTTCTAACCTAATCGGATCTAATTTGTTGAAACGTACTCTCAGTTAAGCACACATTCAACATATCCCTAGAACAGGTCGACGAAACAACATCTCTCTTCACACCTAATCAAGCTGTCATTAACTCTCTACGCGAGAGATAATTAGAATCGAGTGATGCGCTAAGCACATCCCCCTGACCCGACCGGTTCATCGATACAGTCGCCCTATTGGCATCTCGGACGATTGAAAACACGTATAAATCACTTTTCATCGATCGACTCCCAACGAGGCACCCTCTCGTCTGCCCGGTCGTTGAATGCTGACGACGCTAACGAAGCCGGTGCTGGCGTCAAGCCCACTGCCCGTTCGTGCACCGTCGCGTTAAGCCTCGATGACACCTCGAGGCCGATCGAACTCATCGAATCACCTGCCAAGCCGATCCCGCCGCTGGGTCGTTCGCTGAGTGTGCAATAATTTATCGGACGACTCGCCATCAATCACGCGGCCGAAAGTTGGCTCCCGGTGTCGGTTTCCAAACTTTGCCTCCCTTCCGCTCGGACCGGAACGGCCGGCGTACGCCGAGGATGCAAATAATCTGTTACCCATTTTTCACTTTCTCCTTTTTGGACTGGCGCCACGCGTCCACTGATGACGGACTGACGGGATGATTTTCTATGTTTTTTTTTGCACCCCGATCGCAACTTGTACCGGTAGTGGCAGAGTCCAACGGCCCTAATACACCGTTCGACGTTTATGTTGCGCATACTCGCCGATGCCGGTCCGAGGCCTCCTTCGTCCAATGGGCCGCTCCGGAGTTAGCTTGTTGATTTGCTCGACACCGTACACATGTCGGCCCTCCCGGACGGCACATGTGTTGATGTGTTGTGCTGGTGGGTGTGCGGCCCGATTTGCATTTTTTGGCAAACGTTCAACAGTGTGAAGCGACACATTCTCCGGGTCACCGGACGTCACAGCAGCGCAACAAACATCTGTGGCATAACTTCTGAGTGCTGCCCCGTACCGATGCAGCAACAAGCGGCGTTTTGGC
>KZ071872.1:53794-71490 GCA_002091845.1 Anopheles cracens | reverse complement strand
ATAAAAACAAAACTTCGTTTGCCATGCCCGCCGGTGCGTTCGGTACGGTTCCGTCTGTTCCCTCCTTCAGTGGGCTCACCGCTCGTGGCGCATTATTTTCAATTTCTGAAAGGCTTTCATCGGTCGTTTCTATGCTCGGAATATTAAGTAACGACCGGCGCACCGGCGACGGAGACGGAGCACATGCTCTTAAATTTAAGATACCGAGCACGCATCGACCTTGTTTGGAAGTTCTTTGCTGGCGGGCGTGTGAGTGTGTATGTGTGTGGAGAGGTGGGGTTGTTTTTATTCGCTCGCGTTCCGAGTGCCCGCCTTAGCCCGCCGGCATATCCCACCGGATAAGTCCCGGCCGCGGCAAAACAACCAAAAGATGAAACAAATAAATGCGGAGCATTGGCGAGCTAATGGAACGAAATTCGTCTCTACTTGCTTGCCGGCCGCCGTGCGGCGCATACTAAATCACTCGTGCAACAAACTTGTTGAATGTTGAAGTGGTGACAGATTTTACCGAACCCCGGTACGTCCCTGCGTGCCGACGCAGATGAAGTTATCGCGATCTTTCTGCTGGCACGGCATGAATTATGGTCACGATTGGTTTGCTCTCAGTTATCGACACATAAAGACGACAGCAATATTCACGGCCCCGGAACTCGGGCGCGTTACTACGGCGGGATAAAGTATCAGCACTTTAAGTTCTCCACGGACGGGGGCACTGTAAGAAGAAAAAAAGAAAACTTCTATTTTTCAGCCACTATTTTTGCCGCCTTCCCACCGAGGGCAACGTGAAACTTTTGCAGCGTGTAACGAAAAATTAATCACCCGGCACGCTGCCAACTTGCCGGTGGGAAATTTAAATTGTTTCCATCGCGTTGCTACTTGAGTTCAGTCGCTTTACAGCGGAGTATAGTGAAGTATTAGGAACAATTTAGTTTTATTTTGTTGTACCCTCTGCTTGGTTTAAAAACCAATTTTCATTGTGACGGTTTTGCTCTATTTCCAACGATTTGACAATTGAACATTCTTGAAATTGTGATAGCCTGGCACTTGGATGCGTTTAGGTTCTAGTTGAAGAATTTCCAACACGTCCCATCGATCGTTAAAACGTCTTTTCGCGCTTGTTATCTGATGCAAAATGCTGAATTTAGTTTCCTGCTAGGTAAAAATTCAAAATACAGTCACTGTAGAGATTTTTAAACAGCGACCATCTCACGTTATGATGTTGTTGAGATGTTGAGAAAATCAGAAGAAGATTTTGTAAGAATGCTTGTATAAGGTGCTTTACTAAGATCAATCTGCTCTCATTGACAATTATGGAAAATTATTACTATTATTTGCTTATAACTGTCGAAAGTCGGGACGTAGCTCTAGACAGGAATAAGCTTTTTGGAATATTTTTCATATATTCTGTCACATTTCTTAAGTCAAGTCAAACTCACAGGTACAATGATACGTTTGGTTTTCGATTTTTACGACGCATTTTAAACGACTAGCATCTAAAACAATTAATTTTACGGCAACTTTAGGTTTTTTTGTATACCTTGATTCGTAATTCCTTATTTAGTGCCTAAACAGTACATTGTTCATGGTCGTTTCATTCTTCCTATATTTTTAATCGAGTTTTAAAAGATTATTTGTATCGAAAAAAATGAATTTTCGTAAGTGGGCGTATAGTTATGTTACAAGGACCGATTTTGACGGTGGTCAAAAAATAGTAATAGTGTGTGGAAAAATGTGAAAAATTCGTCACAGACGTATGTTGTTATTATCTACAACTGAGTAGAACACGCTTTCCATGTATCTCTTCAAGTTTTCGTTGTATTCGTTTTCATATTATTAAAATGAAACTCACATCAATGACAAAAAATCTGCATTATTGCTCAGGTAGCAAATTATTCAACACCAAAATGAAACGCTTCTATTAATCGCCCTACCTATTGTCTCACACTTTTCGAGTCTTTTCCTCATGAAAAAACACAATCACTCCTTTCCTTTTTACGTTGCTTGACCCGCAGCGTCATTATCGTCAAAGAACCTTTCCATACCACACGTTGGCACCGAAACACTGGCCAACCACCCTCCGAAGCAATTAATCTTGGCTTCGTTTCATCCCTTTTTGGCCGAAATTGGGATAATTAACGGTGACACGACCATTGTCACCGGATTTCCGCCCGCTCTCCCCAACGAAAAGGGTTTCGGCTCGGTGAGGTCCGTAACTGGTGTGGTTAATTCATTTCCATTTACTTAATTCCCGAACGCACCCGGGCAACAGCGGCCAGCAGCAATAGCCTCGGGTCAGCAGTGGCGACCCGGTAATCGATGAGACGCACGCAGCACGCGAGCAGATAACGTCCTGCGGCAAAGTGCGGACTTCCTTCGCGAATGGAATCTAGTTCAGGGGCATGCGGAATGAAGGATGGAGCGAAACGCAACCGTTGCAGACAAAATGGTGTTTTTGTGTCAGGTTAATTGAATCGTTTTTTTAATTTACAATCGAAATGTTTTGCTGCTGTCATAGCAGGACCTTTTATTGGACTTTGTGAAAGTTAGACCATAGTAAACAATGGAATTACGTTCAAATAAATATACAAAAAACACAATCTCTTTTTAAAATATAGCCCTACTTTCGCACCCAACAGCAAGTCCCAGAAAGCACTCGTCCACCATGTGTCACGAGTCACAAATCACTGACCCATTAACAGCAAGTCCCAGAAAGCACTCGTCCACCATGTGTCACGAGTCACAAATCACACTGACCCATTAATAATACCTACAGGACCGGCCGCATCGATTTGTTTTCCCACCGAAGGACGCCTGCCCGGTCAGTCCCGCGCGAGAAACAAAGCACCACGCCACGCCATCAGGAGCTCCGTAAAGGCCTACTCAACAAAGTGTTGTGATTCATCATAGCGATATCCGCCCGTCGTCCGGCTCGCCCGTCTAATATCCCCCCGAAGCGACGACTCGCCACTATAAACCGACCGTTTTCGGGGGTGAAGCGACGCTTTTTCAAACGACCTAGTGCTGCCGGTTTCTTTCGGGGCGTTGCGTGCTATCGCCCGCCCGATGGCGTAATATCTGCGGAAGACACTCCTACTGCCTACCTCGGTACGGCTTATTGTTGACGGAAATTGAATGAGGGCCGAGGATCATGAATAAAAGATAGTGATCAATGTTTTTGTACGTCTACTAAAGTCGGGACGAGCTTCCCGAGGAATGTCTAGCAGACGGTCCCTGAAGAGCTCTCCACTGATGGTCCACAGTGGACCACGAGTTGACCTCGGTGAGTAACTTCAAGTACCTGGTCCGTAGCTCAAGTGTCCTAGCAGCGAATCGTTACCGGAGCCGGTGGATGAGCTTTTGTTTACTCTTTCGGGGGTTGCTTTCCCACTGAATTATTGATCATGAAGTACGTGTGGGTGTGTGCGTGGGGTTGTGTGAATCTGAACGGTGTTCAACCGTGAGGCGATGGTCAACTCCCTCCGGCTAGGTTGAGGGTGTGATTTACTGCTTTTATTGATTGGCTCGAGTTGCTATGCCGCACACGCTGCCGTCCAGTGTCTAGCGAGCCCGTGGCCTATCAGTAATGGCCATCTAAAGTGGCACGAGCTTCGATGTCCTGATGAGGCATGTGGCGCCTTTTGGCCATTCACAAAAAAAAACGAATTGAATTGAGCAAAGTGTTGCTGGAGTGTTGTACGGGAAAGGATATTATTTTGCAAGAGGAATATTGGGGGTTGGTCCGTAACCTGAAAAATGCCTTTATTGTGTTTTTTTTATAGCCAGAAGTTATATGAACTCCAATTTAAGGGCATCGTATGGTGTGAGAATGTACCATACGCTATGGTCAAGCAAATAGACATGGTATACCGTTCCTCGCAGTCAACACCACCAGCAGTAGACCGATAAATAGCTAAAGATGATAAGCTTCCTTTTCACTTCCATTTCTCATCGCTCCTCGCTAGTGCCGCTCATGGATGCTGCTCTGCTGAGTCATCAGCACGAAGTGCAACAAGTCTTGGCGCTGCACTCACTCTTCATCTTTTTCGCATACTGCGAGAGGATTGGGAAAAGCCGTTTTCCGCTTTTTCCGACTCATAATGATTTCGTCCGTCCTCGAGACCCGTTCTGCCTGTTCATGTTTCAAAAAACAAAAAAAAAGGCTCATCCAAACCATTCTCTGCTTTCAGCAAACGATTTTTTATGCTCTCGCATGAGCAGCATGCAACAGCTAGGCGCGAAGAAAGTTTGCCAAGCATTGAGTCCTGGTGTGTCTGTCTGGCTGTGCAAACGAAAAAAAAATATTTCCGTAATCTTCGTGCACTGTTCGTGCTGGTGGAAAGGCAAAGAAAAAATCCTAAACGCTTCACTCACACACATTCACAAACACACGGCATGAAATGTCTATTTCAAGTTTCTCGTACGTTCTGGTTCGTGCTGGTTTCTCGGACATGAAAAAGGAGTGCACAAGTTGAGCAACCACAAGACAATGAGCTGCGGGAATGGTTGCATTCCCAGTGAAGTCAACCGTTAGCCGCACCCCCATACCCTACGGATCCCTCGGACAGCTATATATCTCGAGAAGAGCGGATTACCGTCATCCTTGCTGGAGGATGACCCCCTTCCTCCAATCGTGATCTCCTGCCCATAAGCGGACGAACATTAGAGGTCGTCCGGTGCAGGTTGCCAGTGTGGTTTGCGGCCAAACATTGTAGCCGGCAGAACCATCCCAATAATATTTCTTCATCTTTGTTCTTATGATTTCAACTATGGCGACGACCACAGGCACGTACCAGATATTTAATCCCAACGTATCGTCCACTAAAAGCTGCACGGGTGTTTCGGATACAGCGAAGAGCGCTAGCTAATCGTGCCCGTGCTTGTATGCATTCGTGAGAGCGCTAAGAGCGCCCCCCACCTTTATAATCTTTTTCGTTGTTGCGCTGTTGGAAGGTACGACCGTTAACCACAGCCAAATCCTCAGGATCACGATTGTACGTTACTCTCCTGCGGTTTTGGACCTGCGTTGCAAACACTTGCGCAATCAGTTTGTGATAGCTTGAAAAATACTTCCATCTAGAGTCTCGTGGTATTGTTTAGTGGCTTCGTCTATTAAAGTAATTACGTAGCCCCGAAAGCTCACACCGCAGGAAAAGCAAATTTTCCACGATGTTAACGATATCTGCTAACAACCGAAAAGAAAAGCAGAAGCGAAATTCTCGTCGAAACCCTACTTAAAATTCAAGAAATTGAATAATAAAATCCCTATTGATTGGTCACATTCAATAGCATCACAATGCGTCCCATTTATAATGAACGAACCGGCGGATCAATCTCATCAAAATGCCTTTTGCAAATGGTGGCTGCGGCAGAGCCGGCCCGAAGATGGCAGAAAGGGGACGTCCCTCGCCAAGAACAATGTTTTCCTTCCGCCGCACGATACGGCTCATCGATAGCAGCGAATGGGACCCGGCATCGGCAGCGGAAAACGACAACCAATTGCGCCTTTTTCATTCTCTTTCCCATTTGTTCCCTCTAATTCTCAACGCTCTCTCTTTCTCTCCCTGTCTCGTTCTCATCTTAACCCAGCGGGAACAGAAATTGGCACAAATGGTTCGGCTGACGAATGGAATATTAAATTACGCGCAAATTTAACGTTCAAGTGAACGGAAAACGCCCAAACCGGTCGGTGGACCGCACGAACGACGATCGCCGTTTAGAAGCATTAGAGATTTGGTGATTTTTTAATAAATTGAAAATAAAACACGCGCATTGGAGCATGAAGATGGCTGCTGGTTTAGAACGGCAGGGAATGATCGTCTTTGGTTTCGTCTTGCGAAACATTGCGAAATGTACAACAATCGGTTTCATCTGTCGACTTATTTGGCATATTTTGACATGTCGCATAATTTAGATTAAAATTCGTATTCGCATAATTTTTAATGTAGATGAACTGCAATTAAAACAATGTATTCTCACCTGTAGCTCTAAGAAAGCTATGATGACATACCTGAAAGTAAAGAAAATGAAATTTAAAATATTAGCTATTAACTTGAAACTATTGATTTTAAACTAGGTTCGTTAGGGCATAATAAAAAAAAAACTATAAATATCGGGCTCAGATCTTTATTTCAAGTCTCTTTCATAATGCAAACGACACCAGCAGTCATATGATAAGAACTGTGTGAGTCGTTAGTGTTTATAATGTTTCCAAGACTCATTAGAGACATCGAGAGTATCATGTTGTATAAATTGAGTTGAAATTACAGAGAGAGCTGCACGCGCTGCTCCTCGTTTTGAAACACGAGTTGGAACGAATTCGATGTAGAAAAGACTATTCAGTCACATTGCTAATCGCAAACGTTAGCGATAATTCCCGTCATTAAACAAATACAACGGCTGAGCTCTCGTGTTATCAGCCATTCGCTTCTTGTAGCCCAATCCATTACAGTAAAGCTTCCGAAATGCAAAATGTCTCTATAAGCCAGCGACCAAAGCGCCGAAAGCATGAAGAGTGTAAGAAAAACACAAACTGGATGATACTATCTCTTCCCAAAGGTATCCAGTATCCATGGTATGGAATGTTCTTCGGTAGCATCGCATTCCTGGAATCTTGACGACCATTGTATTTGGAGAACGGTAGTCACCGCGGTTAGTGGCGTGCGACCCGTGTTCAATATGTTGCATAAATAAATTTAAATCCACACCCTCCAACTCCAAGACACTCTCGCCAACACCAAGGTCAGACGGCACACACATACACACACAAACACCTCGGCATGGTTCCAGTGCTGCTAAGTGCTTTCGAGATACGGGGCGCGCTTGCGACTAATTTATGTGTCATTTATCCACTAACGATTGGTTTCTGGTGGATGTCTCCGTCACAACCAGCGACACGGGTCCGAGCGCTAATATCAGGCTGAGGTTTTAAGCCACTTTTACGGTGTTGGGTATGGTGGTTTTCACTGCTGTTGTATTTTTTTGTTTTGCTCTCTCTCTTTCTCTCTCCTTCGACCAATGACCGTTGGCGCAGTTCGTCGCCTGGTTCGTCGCCCCGAACGACAGGACGCAGGAGTCCAGCAAACTCTGCAGATCCGTGAGTTTTTGATTTATCTGTGACATTTTAACCATTAAATCGTTTTTCTCGTTGTTTAGCTTGATCTTTTGCTGCTCGTTCCTGGAGGCTTCATTGATATTTGTGCGATATTTATTTTTAATTTTGTTAATTTGTTCCTGCCGTGCGTTGTTTTCTTGCTCACATTCTCTGCGATCCTGCACCGTAGACTGGCCTGAGAAAAGAGCGATCTCCTTGCGCTTCAGTTCGATGAGCCGGTCGGCAAACGGAACCGGTAGCTCCTCGCAGCAGTACACACCTACTTGTCTGAGAGTTGATTTGCTATCACAATTTTCTTTTTGTGCCGGGTTTTTATACTTTCTGGATGTTTTATCGGTTTTGGACAAGCCCAAAAACTTACGGAGCGTCTCACACTGCATTCCATTGCCTCGCAGATCTACGGTATGTGCTTGCCGGAAGTGAATATTTTCGAGAACAACCAGTTTGTTGTTCTTAAGGCTGATGGATTTGACATTCTTCACTGCTTCAAACGCCGGTCCCAGAAAAGCGAGTTTGTTCGACGACACATCAAGTATATAGCTTTACAAAGCAGTGACATCAAAGATGGTGAAGTGGTCCAATCCAATCATCAACGATCGTGAAGTTCACGCTGCAATGTGGCAGATTATGTAACCGGGGACTCCCGGACGAAAAACTGAATAGTAAATATACATTCTCTCCGGGCGCGTTTGTTTTGAAAATTTGTTCCAGTAAACTCTAGCTAAGAGATTCTCTTCAGAAAATTTCATCACAAAAACTGCTAAAGTGATTTATATAGCAATGGAAGAAGATAAAAAAAAATGCTAAAAACTTAGCTTAAATGCTTTTCTTAAAAAGGTTTGCAGCATTTATGCTACATTCAACATAGCCCCCGGCAGGAACGGTATTTGCCAAACCTACGCTAAACCCATGTACCTCGCATTCAAAATGCCGAAGAAGTCTTGTGGACGACGTTTCAATAATCATTCTTACCTGACGAAAATCTAACAACATTTGGTTTGATACTGTTGAATTAAAGGTTCAAATTTTAAGATTTATTTAAAGTATCCAACAAAAGTGGTACAGATTTCTTCAATACAAGCGTCGGAACAGAACCTTTTCTTCAAGTCACACCGTTTTGATCGGTTAAGCTTCTCTGACGTCTAAAACAGACTACTCCTCATCTCTCAACTCTTCTTCCAGCTCATCCAACAATTTTTTAGCATTTTTAAGTTCATTCTCCAACTCGTTTCTTTGCTGCGTCATTAAACCAACTTCCTCCGTTAATGTTTCTTCCACCTGCTGGTAGCGTTCAAAATCGCGGATGGCGTTGTTCTGCGCTAACTGCTCCTCCGCATACCTTGGCTGAGGTTTTAAGCCACTTTTACGGTGTTGGGTATGGTGGTTTTCACTGCTGTTGTATTTTTTTGTTTTGCTCTCTCTCTTTCTCTCTCCTTCGACCAATGACCGTTGGCGCAGTTCGTCGCCTGGTTCGTCGCCCCGAACGACAGGACGCAGGAGGACGCCACCGTACGATAGCTTCAAACCATTTCTGGCGCAAACCAGAAATTCGGCAAAGAAGAATTTCTCTCCGAGGGCCCATATCTCCGCATCTATCTGCGGGAGTGGATAGCAGAATTTACAACGTAACGATGGTGCGCATTATTACGCAGGATTAATGAATGCATTACCATAAATCCACATTTCGTTGGCCCGTCGTACCGGCCGGTGGTCCTGTATGCGAACCGTACCGCCAAGCCTGCGACACGCTGCGGCTAATGAACATTTTCGGGGGACGAAGGGTGGTGGCTGAAGAAAGAAGGCACGTTTAGAAAAGGGCAAATCGATTTGAATATTTTATTCTTAAAGAAAGTGACATTTGGCACAATTTTTTTGTAATTTTTCGCCTCGATGTATTTAGCGTTGTAAGCGAGAACGAGAGACAGCTGTAAAATCAACATCCACGTTTCACGAAAAAGAGCAGTTCTCTGTTCGGAATTTGTTTTTTTTTATCGGAGATTTTACAGCATTACAACCACTGAACTAAACTGAAGTTACCACCAACTATGCATAAATGAGAATTAAACATGCATTTCCTTCTTGTAAGTTTTAGCTTTACAAAGCAGTGACATCAAAGATGGTGAAGTGGTCCAATCCAATCATCAACGATCGTGAAGTTCACGCTGCAATGTGGCAGATTATGTAACCGGGGACTCCCGGACGAAAAACTGAATAGTAAATATACATTCTCTCCGGGCGCGTTTGTTTTGAAAATTTGTTCCAGTAAACTCTAGCTAAGAGATTCTCTTCAGAAAATTTCATCACAAAAACTGCTAAAGTGATTTATATAGCAATGGAAGAAGATAAAAAAAAATGCTAAAAACTTAGCTTAAATGCTTTTCTTAAAAAGGTTTGCAGCATTTATGCTACATTCAACATAGCCCCCGGCAGGAACGGTATTTGCCTGGCAGCCAAATCTCTTCCGCTTATCTTGCTCAATGGATTACCGCTCAGATCCAGCTCTTTCACAGTCCATGGTGCTTGAAAGTCAGCTAGAGCTTGCGGAAGGTTGCTATCCGTTACCCCGTCGATCTCGAATCTGGCACCCTGTTGTTTCACTTCGAAAACCGATCCGTACACTGTGCTGGGAACACTGCGAACATCAACAATGTTTACTGTTAATGTGATAGCCATTTTAGCTTAAATGCTTTTCTTAAAAAGGTTTGCAGCATTTATGCTACATTCAACATAGCCCCCGGCAGGAACGGTATTTGCCCATGTACCTCGCATTCAAAATGCCGAAGAAGTCTTGTGGACGACGTTTCAATAATCATTCTTACCTGACGAAAATCTATCATCATTTGGTTTGATACTGTTGAATTAAAGGTTTAAATTTTAAGATTTATTTAAAGTATCCAACAAAAGTGGTACAGATTTCTTCAATACAAGCGTCGGAACAGAACCTTTTCTTCAAGTCACACCGTTTTGATCGGTTAAGCTTCTCTGACGTCTAAAACAGACTACTCCTCATCTCTCAACTCTTCTTCCAGCTCATCCAACAATTTTTTAGCATTTTTAAGTTCATTCTCCAACTCGTTTCTTTGCTGCGTCATTAAACCAACTTCCTCCGTTAATGTTTCTTCCACCTGCTGGTAGCGTTCAAAATCGCGGATGGCGTTGTTCTGCGCTAACTGCTCCTCCGCATACCTATCTTCGTACCACTGGACGATGCTTTGCAGCAGCTGAAGTGGTTCTTGGCTCCTGGAGCGATCCAGATTCAAACTGTTGGCCGTTTCGTCCAGCAAACTCTGCAGATCCGTGAGTTTTTGATTTATCTGTGACATTTTAACCATTAAATCGTTTTTCTCGTTGTTTAGCTTGATCTTTTGCTGCTCGTTCCTGGAGGCTTCATTGATATTTGTGCGATATTTATTTTTAATTTTGTTAATTTGTTCCTGCCGTGCGTTGTTTTCTTGCTCACATTCTCTGCGATCCTGCTCCGTAGACTGGCCTGAGTAAAGAGCGATCTCCTTGCGCTTCAGTTCGATGAGCCGGTCGGCAAACGGAACCGGTAGCTCCTCGCAGCAGTACACACCTACTTGTCTGAGAGTTGATTTGCTATCACAATTTTCTTTTTGTGCCGGGTTTTTATACTTTCTGGGTGTTTTATCGGTTTTGGTCAAGCCCAAAAACTTACGGAGCGTCTCACACTGCATTCCGTTGCCTCGCAGATCTACGGTATGTGCTTGCCGGAAGTGAATATTTTCGAGAACAACCAGTTTGTTGTTCTTAAGGCTGATGGATTTGACATTCTTCACTGCTTCAAACGCCGGTCCCAGAAAAGCGAGTTTGTTCGACGACACATCAAGTATATTCAGATTCTGAAATGTTATACCATTGACGTTGCTGACATCATAGATGAAGTTGTACTCCATATACAGCTCTTTCAGCGTACCAGTCGATCCGCTTAGTTGTCCGAAATCCAACGTTTCTATCTCATTTAACTTGACATCTAGGTACTCCACGCGATTGCGGCAGGATCCGTCCAAATCATGCAGTGAGCTAATTTTGTTGTTGGCAAGGTAGATCTTCTTCGTACTGTAAGGGTTCGATCCAGTACAGAGCACTGATGATATGTTATTGTTGGCCGCATGCAACGTTTCGATCGCGGGACCAACCACTACTTTCTGGATGAAATTATTATTCAGATCAACCTTACGCAATTTTGCAAGCGATCGTAGGTCGACCGTTTCGTACAGCACATTCGACGAGAGGTTCAGAAACTCCAGGTTTGAGAAGGCAGCCAAATCTCTTCCGCTTATCTTGCTCAATGGATTACCGCTCAGATCCAGCTCTTTCACAGTCCATGGTGCTTGAAAGTCAGCTAGAGCTTGCGGAAGGTTGCTATCCGTTACCCCGTCGATCTCGAATCTGGCACCCTGTTGTTTCACTTCGAAAACCGATCCGTACACTGTGCTGGGAACACTGCGAACATCAACAATGTTTACTGTTAATGTGATAGCCATACGCACATAATCGATATTAAATTCTTACCAGTGTAATAATAGGACAAGTGTGCAAAATTGAAGAGACATCATCCTACACCGTTCTACTTGGAGCGTCAACCATTCGGTACTGAAGCCTCGGGAGTCGTCAAACAACAATCTCAATGCCTGTAGCTGATAAGGCATTAGCACTCCTCACGAAAGCAACCGGCCATTGCGCACTGATTATTCTACAGTACAGGTCCCAAAGTTTGATACTGTTGAAAACAACAGCAGTTGGAAAGCGAATATGAATACATGTCATACATGATGAACGCGTCTATTTTCTTAAATAAAAACACGAATGCTAGATAGTAAAAACATATGTAGTAAAAACTCCTGTGAGAAACCTCACGAAAGTTCACAGTCCGTGCAATTTGTTTTCTTTCACCAAAAATTGCGATAATGTTCCGATTCGAAAAAATGATGTTAGTACGCGGTCAACTCTCTGATAGCTTCTGTTGTATTCATTTGTCTGTATATGTGAGTTCATTACAATTTGTCAATTCGTGCCTGTGTTCAACCTTCGTCCGTTTTCGTTTATCCTACCGAGTTCGTTCCTGGGAAAGTGATCTAGATGAATTATATATTCCAATGCCATCTAAATTACCAACAACTCCAGACATAATTGTTTTTTATTGACGTACATGTTAACAATATTTCAGATTTCAACTGTTTCATGACTATGATTTTAAAATAGGCCTTTGGTAGGGTCCCATTGTTCTGAGCTATTGTTTGCCATTTTTTCTATGGATTGGAGCCTATATATTTATATATCAATTTAACAATGCAAAGTAATCGGTAGCTCGTGTCATTTTGATTTCGTTTCAATGACCCTTCGAATGACCCGATGTTACGAAGGTTTTCCCCTTCGACGTCTTTCCCCGCGGATGGATCTTGCGTTCGTTAGTGGCCAATGTTTGTTCTCGCTGGGGATTCCCACAAGATAACGCGAAAGAGAGATAGTCAAGAATCAAGCTGCTTCGAATCAAAACAGCTTCCCAAGTAAAAAATAAACGCAAAGATACAATAGCTTCAAATTAAAACATGTATAAATCATTTTTCATCGATGGACTTCCGACGCCTGCCTAGTTGTTAAATACCAACGACGCTTCAAATCCACTTCCTACCCGTACAGCGTCGCGTTAAATCTCAATGACACATACACATACGCCCCGCTCGATTGATAAAATAAAGCATGGTTCTTGTTGTCTCAGCTTGGTTTATCACGCAAGTATTAGGTAGACCATGTTAAAAATTATAAATCGCTGCACTGGATAAAGTGTCAAACAGAACGGTGCAATACGTTCCAAGCTTGGAAAACAATAATATGGAATTCTTGCACTCTTGAACATTGAATGCCTGGTGCAACAGGCGCAGCAGCATGAAATTTCTCTTAGTTTCCTACCTAATCAAAACCCTTCGTCCACTCGAACGAGCTTCCGATTCAAATGAACAACGCCACCTCACACCTAAACCGCGCTTGCATATCTTGGTGTTTCCATTATATTCAAATAAGTCCAGCCATGAGAGTGAGAGGATAGTTAGTTGGCACCGCATGGAAAGAACTATGCCCTCGCTATGTATGCGTGTGCTATCTGCGCATACCAAATCAACCGTGCCCACAGACTTGTTGAATGTCCAGCGACGAAAATTCAATGCTGCTGTGTGATATTTTGAATTGCGGCGGAAGAAAGATTTGTGATCCGTCCACAGCTGCCGAACAGCTGTTTGCTTGCACTCATAAATTTAAAATTTATATTGAATTTTAAACGGGTAATTCGTTTGCGATTTGGTTTGAATTGTACATAATTCGGGATATAGCATTTTATTCTAATTTGGTATACGCAATAAAGTAGACAACAAACCTAACATCCTTGAAAATTACAAACTTTAGAACGTAGTTAAAAAAAAAACAATAAAAATAAAAACAAAAAAATCCCCACAAAAACTGTCATTTTGGCAAGAGGTTTAATTAGGTTGCATTTTTCTGTTGTGCAACAAGACTATCGACACTAGTTTCAGCTTTTAAAAAAAATATCACAGATCCCAAATGTCTCGATGAACACTTGCCAATGCTGTACCAAACTGCACTTCTAGTTGACTAGTTGACCGTGTCACGGATGTGAATACGTTCGAAACAAAACATCAGGCACTGTCCACTTCGACACACACACACATTCGTCTGCCATCCATTCAAAATCAATTATTGTGATTACAGAAGAACGTCACCGCGTTTATACGCCAAACCTGTTGTGAAACGCTTGGCGTACGAGGAGGAGAAGTTTAAGGTGAAGGCCTTCGGCGGGGATGAATGTGCATTCACTTTCCACACGATTGAAACATTCGAGGCAGTAGCAGCTGTGCTATCTTCTCACACACATCCACACCCGCTTATTGATTGGATGGTACGTTGCAGCGCGATTAATAATGCAGCCGGTACGAGCCGTTGGTCCACCGTCAGGCTGAGAACAAACTGAGCCTTGGCAGGGTTAACCTCGGGACGGATGCCGACCGTGCTTGTGTGCCTGTTTTCCCCGTCTTTCGTAGTCGAACAGAACATCCCAAACGAAACACATTTCTACCCCACAACACATTTCTACCGCCACCGTCAGGCTGAGAACAAACTGAGCCTTGGCAGGGTTAACCTCGGGACGGATGCCGACCGTGCTTGTGTGCCTGTTTTCCCCGTCTTTCGTAGTCGAACAGAACATCCCAAACGAAACACATTTCTACCCGACAACCAAAACTGACAATCGTTTTTGACGAAAAGGATTCGTCAAAGCGCACAAGTAGAAGCCTAAACCATTCGGATAGAACAGAAGTGCTTGTTGTTTGCTTGCGTTACCAATATGTTGCAGGATATGAGTAGTGTTTTGCTGCTGTAACAATCGTTTGTCATAGGCCGTACATTATTTGTTCTAGTGATAGAAGCCGGCATTTCGAAGAAATGTGAATCATAAATGAATTGTTCTACAACACTGATACTGCAGCCTTCGATCGCAATAACGAATATGCTGAATTCGAGTTACAGGCTACGAGCCAAGGTCATGTGATTTTATGCTCTTTATGTAGGAAAATGATCACACTGGGAACTCCCGGGCGATAAGGTGTAGAGTTGACACTGGTACCACCTCCATCCTGCCCGAGCTCGTTGGACTATACTTTTTTTCCTACGAGATGTTGTAAACTCTATCTAAGAAATTGAGAGTGAATTGAGAAATTTGAAAGAGAGAAAGAGAGCGAGAGAGAGAAAGAAAGAGAGAGAGATAATCTACGGCATGCAGAGCTAAAGGAGCGAACCTTGTCCGGAAAGAGGCTAAATTGATACGATTGTTTATCTAGAAATACTAGAACATCAACATATTGGTTTGAAATAAATAGCTTGAAATCTAATTGGACACACTGCAGTAAAAATGCTTCTAGCGAACAGAACAATATGTTATACCAATAGAAATCTTGTTATACAAAGGAATCATTCTTACAGGTCGAAAACCATACAAATTGGGTTACACGCCGTTGCATACCATTTTCTAACTTTTCGATTTATTGAATGATCGCAACACAATACAAGCACCGGAAAACAACCTTAATTACTGGTTGGGAACGGTTGAACTTCTCTGACATTTAAACGAACTACTCATCCTCCTCATTCTCCTCTTTCAACTCATTTTGCAGTTCGGTCAACACCATTTTAGCTTTTGATATCCTATCTTGTAAGTCGTTTCTTTCCTGCGTCAAGCTGTTAACTTTCTCCTCTAATTGCGATTCCTTCCCCTGGTATTCTTCGTAACCCTCGATGGCATTCCTTTGTACGGTCTGCTCTGCCGCATATCTGTTTTCGTACCACTGGACGATGCTTTGCAGTAGGCGTAGCGGTTCTTCGTTCCTGGGCCGATCCAGGTTCAAATTATTGGCCGTTTCGTCCAGCAAACTCTGCAGATCCGTTAGTGTGTTATTTATCTGTGACATTTTTGCCGTCAGCGCCTTCTTTTCGTTTCTAAGCGTGATCTTTTTCTGCTCGCTCCTGGTGACCTCATCCTGTGTCGCACGATTCGTTCTTTTGATTACGTCGGTTTTGCGCCGCCGCGTACTGCTTACTTGCCCACATTCTCTGCAATCCTGCTCCGTAGACTGGCCTGGGTAAAACGCCATCTGCTTGTGCATCAATTCGATGAGCCAGTCGACAAACGGTGCCGGCAGCTCCTCACAGCAGTACACACCTACTTGTCTGATTGTTGATTTGCTATCACAATTTTCTTTTTGTGCCGGGTTTCGATACGTTCTGGTTGGGGTTTGTGTTATATCGCTTTTATTCACTCCCAAAAACTTACGGAGCGTGTCACACTGCAGATCGTTGCCTCGTAGATCTACGGTATGTGCTTGCCGGAAGTGAATATTTTCGAGAACAACCAGTTTGTTGTCGTTAAGGCTGATGGATTTGACATTCTTCACTGCTTCAAATGCCGGTCCCAGAAAGGCGAGTTTGTTCGACGACACATCAAGTATATTCAGATTCTGAAATGTTATACCATTGACGTTGCTGACATCATAGATGAAGTTGTACTCCATATACAGCTCTTTCAGCGTACCAGTCGATCCGCTTAGTTGTCCGAAATCCAACGTTTCTATCTCATTTAACTTGACATCTAGGTACTCCACGCGATTGCGGCAGAATTCGCCCAAATCAAGTCAAAATCGCGGATGGCGTTGTTCTGCGCTAACTGCTCCTCCGCATACCTATCTTCGTACCACTGGACGATGCTTTGCAGCAGCTGAAGTGGTTCTTGGCTCCTGGAGCGATCCAGATTCAAACTGTTGGCCGTTTCGTCCAGCAAACTCTGCAGATCCGTGAGTTTTTGATTTATCTGTGACATTTTAACCATTAAATCGTTTTTCTCGTTGTTTAGCTTGATCTTTTGCTGCTCGTTCCTGGAGGCTTCATTGATATTTGTGCGATATTTATTTTTAATTTTGTTGATTTGTTCCTGCCGCGCATTGTTTTCTTGCTCACATTCTCTGCGATCCTGCTCCGTAGACTGGCCTGAGTAAAGAGCGATCTCCTTGCGCTTCAGTTCGATGAGCCGGTCAGCAAACGGTGCCGGCAGCTCCTCGCAGCAGTACACACCTACTTGTCTGAGAGTAGGTTTGCTATCACAATTTTCCGTTTGTTGCGGGTTTTTATACTTTCTGGGTGTTTTATCGGTTTTGGACAAGCCCAAAAACTTACGGAGCGTCTCACACTGCATTCCGTTGCCTCGCAGATCTACGGTATGTGCTTGTGGGAAGTGTATGTTTTCGAGAAGAACCAGTTTGTTGTTCTTAAGGCTGATGGATTTGACATTCTTCACTGCTTCAAACGCCGGTCCCAGAAAGGCGAGTTTGTTCGACGACACATCAAGTATATTCAGATTCTGAAATGTTATACCATTGACGTTGCTCACATCGTAGATGAAGTTGTACTCCATATACAGCTCTTTCAGCGTACCAGTCGATCCGCTTAGTTGTCCGAAGTCCAACGTTTCTATCTCATTTAACTTGACATCTAGGTACTCCACGCGATTGCGGCAGGATCCGTCCAAATCATGCAGTGAGCTAATTTTGTTGTTGGCAAGGTAGAACTTCTTCGTAACGTAAGGGTTCGGTCCAGTACAGAGCACTGATGATATGTTATTGTTGGCCGCATGCAACGTTTCGATCGCGGGACCAACCACTACTTTCTGGATGAAATTATTATTCAGATCAACCTTACGCAATTTTGCAAGCGATCGTAGGTCGACCGTTTCGTACAGCACGTTTGTCGAGAGGTTCAAAAACTCCAAGTTTGAGAAGGCAGCCAAATCTCTTCCGCTTATCTTGCTCAATGGATTACCGCTCAGATCCAGCTCTTTCACAGTCCATGGTGCTTGAAAATCAGATAGAGCTTGCTGAAGGTTGCTATCCGTTACCCCGTCGATCTCGTATCTGGCACCCTGTTTTTTCACTTCGAAAACCGATCCGTACACTGTGCTGGGAACACTGCGAACATCAACAATGTTTACTGTTAATGTGATAGCCATACG
>KZ071872.1:29208-40249 GCA_002091845.1 Anopheles cracens | reverse complement strand
GTTTCTCTCGCTCTTCTCTTCACGATTCGATCACTAATCATCTCATGTGCTAAGAGGCCCTCGTGCATGTGCCAGCCAACCGGCGGGCCCAGTGAGTTTGCCAAGTGATTAATTAAAATTCATAAATCGAAACACACAGCCAACAACTTCTCCCCTGTCAACACACACACACGCACACTCTCCTGTTGCTGGGTTTCGTTGGCATTTTTTTCATAACATCTTAGCGCCCATTAAAACACACGTACACATTATCTTTTGCGTGCACACCAAGCCGTGCCGCTAGACGCCGGCGATTTGAGCGTCTTGTCGAGTCATTAGCCGATTAAGGAGTAAGGTTGCTGCTGCCGGGACAGAATAATTCGCTAATCGGCACCCTGCCGTGCCGGATCCGGGCCCGCTGGCTCGAGTTAATGCGATGAAGCTGTCTTTGATTCGGTCCCGGGCGTGCAGAGAGAGAAAAAAACACAATGTTCGATATGTGCAACATACTTGTGGGTTAAATTATCCTGCATGAAAAACACACACAAACACGCACGCTAAATAAAATATTAATGACTTGGGAACCACTTTAGACAGATTTTGTTAAGCAAATTTCGAAAAAATGTATTCTACTTTGCAAAAATGTTTAGAAACATTTATTTCGATTAGGTAAAAAAAAATCGATTGTTTAAAATATATGAAGTTGAAAATATAAAAGTACAAAACTCTGCCAGTAACTTGCACCTAGCGAAAGTTAAGAAAGGCAGTAGATAATTTATTGATTAACAAAATGTTGTATTTATTTATAACATGCAAAAATAAACGTAGTGCATATACCTAACTTAAGCTTTATACATGTTGGGATACAGTTGGATGGGGATCACCGACTTGCATGCAAGTCAGCAGGTTAAATTTAAAAATTTGCTCAAGTTGCACAGCGAATGGTCAGTTGTCTGTCGTACGTATTTCAACGTAAACTTAATAAATCGTTGCAAAATATTGACAAAATATCAAAAAATGGTTTGTTTGGAAAAAATTAAAATATTTAATATGCAAGTTTACAGGACATAACGATTTCATGCAATGAAGATTACATATTTTAAATCGTATTGATCCTCCCTATCTGATAATGAGCTACCTTGACTGTAAATGATAAGACCACAATCGTATCATGCATGCATGTCATCTAAGGGTGACTTGAAGGATTAATAATTCCCCGTCAAACCCATACAAATTGTTCCTAATTCCTTTTTCGAAATAGCCCTTCGATGAGTTGGATCGCCTTTCCATCCGCTACTGTTTCGTCAGCCAAATGCATACAATATTGCACACGAGAAAAGCTCTCACGAAAAGAGCTTTTGTGGGATGGGCAGTGAATTAATTCCGTGGTAAATTCACCGACAGTGTGTTCATTTTTTCGAATGAACTCTATCATTCGCTGAGTGAGTGCAGACAGCATTTCAAATTGTTATCGTGCGACCTTTTTATATTTAACTGAGCATATCAACAGACACAAAACTGCAGAAAATTGAACTCTGTGTAATGAGTATCATCGCTCATCGCGTTTCGGTTTTGTTTGTATTGTGTTTTCGTCTGCGGTGGATGTGGGTATGGTATTCTTTCGATTCATTTACACAGCTTTTGGGCAGCGTTTACAATAACCAACCTCGCTGAGCATTGGTGCAGTTGCTATAGATTGTTGTTTTCATTTTTTTATTTATTGATTGTCTCTTTTACAAAAGAATTATCTTCTATATTCAAAGCAGCGAGTTTTTTTTCATTTATTATTAGAGTTTCGAATAACTTAACATTGAAAACCGTAATTTTAGAATGTTTGCAGTCATGTTAGTAATAAATATTGCAAGTTGCAATATTGCAATATTGCAATTACCTCTTAGGTGAATAACAATTTTTTTACAACAATCACAACTAGTTTACCCACATAGTTACTTTGATATAATTTCAATAACAACTATGTGTATAAGAAACTAAAATTCAAGTTTTAGAAAAAGACGTATTAATTTTGACTCCAGCTAACGATGCTGAATAATGGTAGGATTCACGAGTTAAGCCATCAACGGCTGAGAAGTTGATAAATTCATGTAGTAGCCTATGAAGATTTCATAAGTCCAGGAGTGTAATGTTTCAAGGTTCCGTAATTTCACAAATCAATTTTCTTTGTTTTAAGAAGTGAACTTCTTCTCCACCTTAAGAAGTTTTCTTGGTGCAGCCTTGGACCTTGCCTAACACACAATATATGTTCTCCTGATCTTGATCTTGCAGACCGTGCTATTTCAAATATAACTTTTCTATTGTCAGCTTTCATTTGCACCATGTGGAAAATGAATGACATTAATTCAACACGCAAACAACATTTTCCAAACAACTGTGTACATCACCAACTAGAACAACAACTTAAGCGAATGCCTATATCATATGTATGTTAGAAATAAGTTAAAGCTATGAATTTAAAAACAAAATATCATTACAGACAGGCACGCCAAATTCAGTGCAGACCTGAAACGATACTTATTTGATTAAGCTTTTTCGTAATGCAAACCACAAAGTCCATCTTAGTTTTTTTTTGTTATTTTGCTGCTCTTCATTGAAGATTTATTGAAGACAAACTTTTTTGAAGAACTTTTTGTGCCATTCCATTATTTTCAACAGGGGTTCTGATTAACAGATAATAAGGAACAAGGTATTAGTTTGAACATTAACATTTACAGAAGCTTTTAACATGAACAGAAGATTGAAAGTTCAAATAAAAATATATTAAAATTGATTAATAAAAATAAAATACGGCTATCTTGCATTCAAGACTATGCACTTAAGAGATGTTTGTGAAAATTATGTAAAACATTTATTCGTCGCTTGTGGATAGCCTGTTTGTCCTGACAAGTGTCAAAACGACGAAATTCATTTGAAGGTGTTGTAGATCGGGACATCTGGAATTCCAATTCGCCATTCATCGAAATAACTTTTACTGCAAGTTGATCAACACATTTATACATCAATTTTCAACACAATCATGACTAATATATTTATCGCCCGAATCAACATTTTGTTCCAGCCCAAGCTTCCATCTCAACGGAGCTCACCAAAGAAATTGAAATTGGCACCATCACTACGAAAACGGCCGTCAACCCACCAAAACCACGGTTTTCCGCCTCCCGGGCGGTTCGTCTCCTCTGGACGCATCTGATTGCCGCCTATCGCCAACTGCCCGTCGTCCAGTGGAGCCTCTGGTGGGCACTGGCGATGGCCGGCTTCATCCAGGTGCAGGTGTACGTGCAGCTGCTGTGGCACGAGATCGACCAGCAGCAGGGCACGCTGTTCAATGGTGGAGCGGAGGCGCTACTCACTCTGCTCGGTGCGATAAGCGCCCTCGCGGCGGGTTACATCGCCAACCGCATCTTCGAGCAGTGGGCGCTTTGGATTCTGACGGTCTGCTCCGGCCTGCAGGGTGGACTCATCTTCTATTCCGGCTTTGCCACCAACATATGGGTCGCGTACGTGCTGTACATCCTGTTCGGCACGCTGTACCTGTTTATGGTCACGATGGCCAGGTAGGTTGATTGGCTTTTAAAAGCTTTTTCCGAAGCAATCATAAGCGTGTATCGATCGTCTTTAAATACTATTCATGCCATGAGCCGTCGAAAGGGAAAAGTTGCTCTCGCATATGCAAACCCATCTACCCAATGCTTTTTTGATAGCTTTCCCTGAACTTTTAACGTTACAAAAGTTCTTCCTTTTGCCCGGAATTAATGCAAATATGGCGTCGAAATAGAACACTGAGCAAGCAACAGTTATTGTTTTTACTGTTTTCCATAATACACGAGCAGTAATATAGAACCATATACATGTAAAACAGAAAATACACGCATACTTACAATACTTTTGACCAAAGGAACAGATAAATCATAATTGAACTTTCTTATTTGGACGCTTTAGATATAACAATCAGAACAACCCTGACATTGTGTCTCTGGTACATCGTACAAGAAGCAAGCTTCCACAATTTCGCCCATCACATCTGCCATCGCTCTGACAGCCATTTACCATCGTACTCTTTCGCTAGCGTTCTGACCGCGTCTACGCCTCGTGTGACAGCAGAACCTTAAAGAAAGTGAACGTACCTTCATTATCACTAGGGGAAGGACAAAAAAACCCGTTCTCACTGCACCCACGGCACAGAAGCTACTCCAACACGCATCACTCCGCCTATCGACCGTTCCAATGGGACGTAACCGAGTGCCCACATTTTATCACATTAACGTTTCATTAACGCCGCTTCTTGTCCGCCTTTCGCGTACGCTCCAACGGTGCGTAATGGATTTTTCCCACCCAATTCACCTCCTCCCTTTCGTGCTAACGGTTCGTTTCTGTTTCCTCTTTTTCGTCCCACCATCCGCGTCCGGTCCGGTGCGTTTCCGGTTCGGTGTCCTCCGGCACGGGCCCTGCGGTGCGCCACCAGATACAAATCGATAATTGTGTTTTCCGCCTGCCTGGGCATCGTCATCTGGTCGCTGCTGCTGTGGACGGAAACGCTAGCGGCACTGCAGGTTAGTACGATGCGCCGGGTGCAACGATGGTTCAGGTGAATCCCGGCCGATCCCCGTCCTGGCCGACGTGGGCCAACAGGTGGGTCCGAGCCGGTGCAGAGGGAGAAAAAAACGCATTTCCCGAGATGCACTGCTTAACCACTTTTCCATCGTAAATGACATGCTTGCCGTCGTCATCGTCGTTGTTGGCAGAATTCAAGAACTATATGCGGCCATTGAACCGCATCGTTTCGGCCCATTAGCTGCATGGACCGCCATGTGAGCCGGATCGCATCGCATCCTTACGCCCATTTTGCGTTGTCGCTTTCGCTCGCAGGTCGTGCAGGTGCTGTACGGTGCCTACATGGCCTCGGAGGTTGCCTACTACACGTACATCTACGCCAAGATTAGCCGGGAAAAGTATCAACAGGTGACTGGCAACACCCGGGCCGCCATCCTGCTCGGTCGCTTCCTGTCCGGCGTGATCTCGCAGGTGCTCGTCTCCACCGGGGCCATGAACGTGCGCGACTTGAATTACATTACGCTCGGCAGTAAGTATTCACGCTATTCCTGCCTTCACGGGTGCAGTCTGCGAGCAGCGCGAATGGAGCACAACATGTAAAGCATGATGCAGCCCAGGAATCCCGGGGGAATCCTGGGAAGAAAACGCGCGATGCAGCAAACATGATGCAGTGCAACACGGACTGGCGGCCATGTTCACCAGCTGTACAAGTTTCATATTTCATGAGTTGGTTTTATAATGCCATAATGTAGCGCATAGACTCGTTTCTGTGGAAATTCGGTATATTGCTTGCTTTACAATAACTGAAAAATGATTGTTTGAATCGAAAATTGGATTGAAATCTTGCAAGCTCAAGTTGAGCTTCCATATGTTTGATGTATTTCCTTTCAAATCAATCAATAGTTTAATCACGTTATCAAAAATGGTATTATCTTAAACGAATTACACCCATTAACTTCATCTCTTTCTTCGAAATTATTTTATTCCTTCATATCCTTCAAAGCCATCCCAATGTTTCGACTCGCAGCAAAACACCGAAGGCATTAAAGAGGTCAAATATTCAATCGTGCCACCATCATACCAACATAACCCGACCCGACCCGAACGATCCCCTTTCTAACCTCATTTAGGTCAATCCAATTGATTTCTTCATCCCTTCCCTATCGCATCGACTCGTGGCACGTCCCACCAGCCTTCACACCATTGTTATGCAACCCGAACCACACAGAACACTCCTTAAACATGCCCATTGCCAAGGGCAAGTTTGCATCCCTAACCGACGCATCATTACACGAGATCCCATTCATTTATGTCCATTTAGGTGACTTTTTTTCGCTGCAGTCGTACTATCACCACCGGCACCCGAACGTCTTCTCCGCACTCTTGGCCACTTCACAATTATTCCTCCCTTTGGCCTGATTGATCGATATCGTCGCTCGGGCTCGACTCGATATCCCCAATCGCAGTAACGCTTGGCGCCGTGTGGGAACGCCCTCGAGCTGCCGAAGCTGCTAACCGCCGGCCATCAATCAACTTTAAGTTCGTCCGACAGCAGCCACTACGGCCGATGTCACTTTGATGTCTCCATCAAAGATTAAGATTGTTCCACTGACTTCGGGCCAGCCCACGGTCGGATGTGCTTTTCAAAATCAATATTTTCAGCATGATGGGTTGAAGATGCTTTAGTGAAAAAAAAGTTGAAGCTTTTGTGTGCATTATGGCAGAGCACATATTCATGATTGATGTTTAAGGATTGTTTTTTGCAGCTCTAACGAGCTTTATGGGCATGTTGTTTTGTGATGCAAGCTATTTGGAAATAATTATTGTTGCTGTAAATGTCAATTTAGATTTTCTTTGTTTTTTTTATAATGTTTTAATCTAAATTTATGCACAATATCTCAAATATATCAAAACCCTTCCATTTTCTCGGGGAAAACTTGAAGCGAATATTTTATAAAGTCTTGTAGAAGGTCGATATTTGAATATTGGTTTAGGGAGCTTATTTTTTTACATTTAAAGCATATCAATCTATCGCATGGTTGTTCTAGAAGATGTAAAATGGGCATAATGGCAAGAAATTGAAACTTGATTAGAAACAAATTGGTTTTTTCATGGTTTTTTAACTTCCTTAAGGTTACTTGTGATAAGCGGAATACAAAACGATGTGGAATGATGATGTCCATATTTGAGATTGAGATACAGTTTTTTATAACAAAATTGTGGTAATTGAAGAATATTCATTAGATCAGGTTGTTCTATCGATTGAAGGCAGTCGTGGCGCATTCGAACAGTTCGAACTGGTTCTCTGGCAAATCTCGTAAGCCGATCAAGAAAGTGAAATAATTAAAAAGCGCAAGCGTTTCCCTCCGCCCGATTGAATTTGCTCTCCTGCCGTGGGACGCGCAGAGAGAAAAAAAAACGAAAGCTCCTACTTTCGCAGAAGTACCCTATAATCAGGATGGATGCAAAATCAACCGCATGCGAGGAATGCAATAAGAGCCCGTACCAACACCTGCGCAACCACCAATAAACCACCGTTGACGAAGCAAGTCCCCGGCCTGGCCTGATGAACGTGATAAAGTGTGGTTCCGGCGTGTGCCTCTGCATCCGTTCGCTTGTTGCGCCCCTTATGCGATCCTGCCATCCACAGGAGCAGAACGTTTTATTTCGCCCCCGGTTCTGTTGCACACCGTTCCGCTGCTGTCGCTAACACACCGGGCTGCACAAGCGCACGTTTTATTGTAGTGCGCTCGTTTGGAACACTGGTGTTCCGCACGCTACGTGCAAACTGCCCACCGGGGTATATCAGTTACTGGACACGTCGCCGTTTCGTTTCAATTTGCAGCGCAAGCCTTTTCGCTGCTCTGGTCGTTTCTGCTGCCACCGGTGAAGACGAGTGTTTACTTCTACGCGCGCGATGACACCGAAAAACTGGCCACCAGTGAGCCTGCTTCTCCGGAGCAGCCTCAGCAACAACAGCAGCGGCAGCACCAGCCGGTGGACCTTCCCGGGGACACTACTTTAGATGCCGCACACAATGCAGCACCCAACGGGGCTACAGGTAATGTTTTTGGAATGCCAAATTCGAAAGCGCAAGGTGAATTGTGCATGTTTTTGGAAACAGTTTGGGGGAGGTTACGTTTTACATTTGTTTCTATCTTGGATCTGTTGGCAACATGGAAACATTTGAAAACATTTCAAATGGCTTTACTTTATGTTAAAATTTAAATTTAAATTAAAAGCTTTAATATGTTTTTTTTTGTTATTTTGCTGCTCTTCATTGAAGATTTATTGAAGACAAACTTTTTTGAAGAACTTTTTGTGCCATTCCATTATTTTCAACAGGGGTTCTGATTAACAGATAATAAGGAACAAGGTATTAGTTTGAACATTAACATTTACAGAAGCTTTTAACATGAACAGAAGATTGAAAGTTCAAATAAAAATATATTAAAATTGATTAATAAAAATAAAATACGGCTATCTTGCATTCAAGACTATGCACTTAAGAGATGTTTGTGAAAATTATGTAAAACATTTATTCGTCGCTTGTGGATAGCCTGTTTGTCCTGACAAGTGTCAAAACGACGAAATTCATTTGAAGGTGTTGTAGATCGGGACATCTGGAATTCCAATTCGCCATTCATCGAAATAACTTTTACTGCAAGTTGATCAACACATTTATACACAATCACATTTTTACACAAATTTCAACACAATCATGACTAATATATTTATCGCCCGAATCAACATTTTGTTCCAGCCCAAGCTTCCATCTCAACGGAGCTCACCAAAGAAATTGAAATTGGCACCATCACTACGAAAACGGCCGTCAACCCACCAAAACCACGGTTTTCCGCCTCCCGGGCGGTTCGTCTCCTCTGGACGCATCTGATTGCCGCCTATCGCCAACTGCCCGTCGTCCAGTGGAGCCTCTGGTGGGCACTGGCGATGGCCGGCTTCATCCAGGTGCAGGTGTACGTGCAGCTGCTGTGGCACGAGATCGACCAGCAGCAGGGCACGCTGTTCAATGGTGGAGCGGAGGCGCTACTCACTCTGCTCGGTGCGATAAGCGCCCTCGCGGCGGGTTACATCGCCAACCGCATCTTCGAGCAGTGGGCGCTTTGGATTCTGACGGTCTGCTCCGGCCTGCAGGGTGGACTCATCTTCTATTCCGGCTTTGCCACCAACATATGGGTCGCGTACGTGCTGTACATCCTGTTCGGCACGCTGTACCTGTTTATGGTCACGATGGCCAGGTAGGTTGATTGGCTTTTAAAAGCTTTTTCCGAAGCAATCATAAGCGTGTATCGATCGTCTTTAAATACTATTCATGCCATGAGCCGTCGAAAGGGAAAAGTTGCTCTCGCATATGCAAACCCATCTACCCAATGCTTTTTTGATAGCTTCCCCTGAACTTTTAACGTTACAAAAGTTCTTCCTTTTGGTCGCGCAACGTATTACGAAAGTCTTTATAGAAAAACGAACAATAAATTCATCCCGCCCTTCTCGCTTTCATCGTCACCGTCACCGAAAAGCTTCCTCACTTGCGCTCGTAAAATGTTCGCAAACCAGCTCGAGCTTTTCGGAAAACTTTCTTCCGTGCCAGAAACCACCAAACAACGGCAAACAGGTCCCCGGACCAACCGAACTGACCAATGATTCACGAGCCACGAACGTTTTAATTCATGGCAATAAGCGATATGCAAATTGCTTTTTCGCCCTCCCTTTGTTTGGCTCGCTTTCTGAGTGCTGCCAGCGGTTTCTTAGCTCGCTCGTAATTGAATCCTGTCAAACGTAGCATGCGGAGGTAAACGAGACAGAAAAATTATGAACACAAACCAAAGTCGCCGAGGGTACGATGAACGCTGAAAATTAACGTGCTTGGCTTTGATTTCGTGGCCCACGCACGCAAAAGAACTGTTCGCACGGTAACAGCATGGAAATGGTACTTTGTAAGAATATTAAGTGCTAGCTAGTTTCGTTCATCGCGATAATTGAATTGCTAATTGAAAACAAAGAATCCTAATACAGAACAAGATCTTTAGGTTATAATTACTGGCATTATTTGTTTAAAATATTCAAAATAAATAATAAATGTACAATAACTTCTTCCTTTGGGAGGAACAAAAGGACATTTATTAGTTTTTGTTACTGGAAAACAAATTTTGATGTAAACTTATGATGAGAAAACTCTTTTCTATTTTCTGTAGTTTATATGAAAAAGCATTATGCTTCTACATTTGTTGTAGATACGAATAAACCTGCTTTAGTTTTTTTCAACAATCTTACTAAACAATCTTGTTATTATTATTTATCATTTTCACATACTTCTTTAAAAACAGATTTAAACGATAAATTGTAACCATCATTCTAGGTTACAAGCATAATTGTCAATAACCAACCAACTCGGTCATACCTCAATACCTCAAAAAACAGGTTGTACCATACATTTCAAAAGGATATCCAAATTCTTCGAAAAAAGTTCAAACTCTTCATAGCCCAACAGAAAACGTTCTGATATCGTGTTCAGCTTCTAATTCCATTCCATACTAAAACGCTGCAATATTCAATAAAACATGTTCACATCATTCAGCGCAAAAAGAGGCGAAAACAGAGTCATCACAACCAATCAACATGTCTGTGTTCCAATTAGTAAAGTACTTGTTCCAAAACGGCACCCCGAGATGCAATTAAAAACAGGAAACTTTGTGCCCACTGTTGTGCATCGTCTAAATTAAACTTGCAGCATCGATGCAGCACGATCGACCTGCAGCTCCACTTTCAAATTCAAACTCAATTGCCGCCAGTGTGTTTGCTTCCTCCACTGATACGTTCCTCTCAAACCTTGCCCTTCAAAATTCCAGTGCCATCGTGGCGAAGTACCTCGAGGAGGACAGCTTCGGGCTGATCTTCGGCATCAACACTTTCGTGGCGATCGGCGTGCAGGCGCTGCTCACCCTGGCGACGATATCCGAGCGTGGCCTGATGCTCGACCCACGGGACCAGTTCAAGGTGTACGGTGGCTACTTCCTGGTGCTGTCGATAATCTACCTAATTGCTGCCGTCGTCGCCAGCGTGGCCCGACTGATGCAGCGGCGAAGCGAACCAACCGCAACGCTGACCCCGGAAAGCCGGACCGGGGCACCCGCCGACGGATCGCCGACCGACGCGAACCGTCCGCTCCCATAAGTGGCCGGGTGGAATAGAAAACCCAGCCGAACGGAAGCGAAAAGACAAGCAAGAGCGTTCGAAACACAACTTTGTCATTTAGCGGAGGCTTCACGTCTGGGGCGCTTCTGTCCCTCGCTGCTGTCTGGCGTGACGGTATGTGTCAACCCGGTGTGTGTGTGTGAGGTTACGGTAGACACACATACACCAAGCAAACAAAAAAAAAAACGATTCGCAACGAATCAACTGGAAGTAGCTCCAGCATCCGGAAACACTCCGGTCAATCGGTTGGGCAAAACAAACTTCTCATCTACTGAAGGTGGTC